>JAPYZK010000165.1:0-35495 GCA_030522785.1 Platygaster equestris
ATTTTTTCGCAATCTCATGACTTTGAACTTTTGAATATGTTAAACATGTGTAAAATTTATAATACATTACTAATTGACAATTGTATCAAAAATTTGTCAAAATTGTTAACCTATACTCTCAAGCCCCATCAAATTCAGCATGATTAAGATTTCTGAAATATACTTCATTTAGACATTTTATAAAGAATCGAATTCTATAGAAATCATACTGTTCCCACTGTTGATTATCTAAAGCTTCCCACCATTTTGAAGTGCTGGATAAACCGTAAATTATTTTTTTTCATCACAAATGCGAAGAGAGAAACAGAAAAGAAAGCAACAGGAAGAAAAAGAGAGTTGGCAAGACGTAAATCAATACGTCTCGTGGAGAAGGCAGAAAAAGCTTGGATTCCGATTCGCTGTTGCGTACTCTAAGAAATCCTGCATTAGAAAAATTAGATCGCTTTTTGGTGTGAATTCAAGTCAATTATCACGGCGTTCAAAAAACAAGCATGGGAAATCACGCCCTTATTTTATATGAACCCCTAATATTAGGGGTGTATGCGAGGGGAGGGTAGGGGAAGTTTGAGAAATTCCAAATCTCTCTAAAATTAGAGTTGATTCCACCATATTTCTAACTCTAAATACAAAACTAACAAAATGTAATCATTAATGACTGCTGAAAAATTGCAAAAAAATGGAAAACGTATGAAAAAATTCCTAGTCCCAAAAAAAAGTTCGAAGAATTTGAGACAGCATAATTCACTTCAATGTTTACGAAAAAGCGACAGATTTTCATCTGGGAAAATATTTTAAAAAATAATTCATACAATGTTACTAATTGACATTATGTTTAAAAAAACTGTCTCGTAAAATCAGGAATGTAAATACAAATAAAATAAAAAAATTTCTACCCTTGTCTAAATTCTTCCTTGATTTCTATTATTTATTTTCAACCAATCAATCATCAAATCAAACATATTCTCAAAAAAAAAATTCTTTTTATCCGCACCTCTTCCCGATAATGCTCTACCAAATAATTGATGAAATAATCAATCACCTATGTACTAAGCCATTTATCAATCAAACAATAAGCTACCTGTATATTTGCTGTTTAATTAAATCACTGCGTAATTAATGGAATACTGGAGCAGCATATTCTGTAGTTATTCTAAATAGGCACTATATACTCTGTTTCATGCGACGAATGAAGCTGAATACATATATACATTTTTTCGCGAGATTCCAATTAACAGCATCGAGTCAACGCGTCCTGGAATTCAACCCGGCGAATAATTATCAACAATGAAAAATGGAACAATTTTCCTCAGCGGCTCGATGTGGCTGGAGAAGTGCATTTCGAAGCTTTGAAAGCTTGACGAGCTTATGAACCGTATAGATAAGCATAGTGAATATTGTATCGAATGGATGGCTGACTAAAAATAGACCGACACTACTGGACCCGACTTCCGGATCGAAGACTCCGAAATTCACTCTCTTACTCGTGCATGTTTCATGACGACTGGGAATTTATGATAGAGATGATGAAATTTTGATAGTTTTATCAACGCAATGATAATAATAATAATCTCAAGTTCGAATGACTTATTTTCATAGTGTAAAAGTGATTAAACAAGCGAAAATTGTTCGAACAATGTTCTTATTTACGAGAACTTTGTACGTTTAATAAAAAATTGTTGAAAAAAGAATAAAATTGTTTTAGAAATTTTTCTTTGAAAAATATTTAACTTATGACTTCAACAACCATCTCAATCTTCACGTGAAGTCTCGCAAAAACGATGAAAAATCCAGTTCTTGCAAAACCTTGGAAAAACGCAGTCAAACTTATACAGAGTACTCAGAGCTGTCAAGTTTCTCACGTCAAGGCATCACAGGAAAGTTCGGAGATTAGCGAGGGCTCGCAACATGAATCGAATTTTTTTATGCGCCAACTATTTGGTTATCTCTGATATTGAACGATCGCTATAAGGCACTTTCTTCGTAATACCCCGGAAAGTTCCGCTGGCTTCCAAGTTTCCGGGGCAAGAAAAGCCGATGGCACGTTCTAAGAGCCAATGGCACGGATAGAAGACCAGTGGCGTAAAGGACAAGAGTACAAAAGCTTCTATTTCACATGGCATTTTGTGCTCGTGCCCATACATTCCCGCAGGTATATTGGGGTGCAATCTTATCTTCGGATTACGGAAATTCCACGTTGGATGTGGGATCCTGATATTGATTGTAAATAAATCATTTCTCCCGAGGAGTTTTCTTTTTACTCACGCATAAACCTAACAGGATTCATTGGAAAAGGAAAAATAATAGAATTATTAAATATGTAATGCACCAAAGAATAACATTTTTTTCGTACGTTAATATCTAATCATTAAATTTGTATAATTTCATGTAGTTGAATTTGATACAACGGATTTGATCATTTTTTGGAAAAAAAATTTTTTTACGTTTTCCATTTCGACAATTTGAAAAATGTCAGACTCCTGGATACTCCCAAAAGTTTTATAGAATGTTTCTGAACTCGTGCAAAATTATAAAAATATGCGTAGATTCATTCACAATTTAGACCATTTTTATCGAAAAAGAAATTTCCCTGAATATTATTCGCGGTTTTCATCGAGTGATCTCTGTTACGCGAACGTATTAACATAACATTGTCGCTCCCAGGGGAACGATAGACATCGGCTATTAGTCAAGAGACACGGTAGCGTCTTGTGATATGGCCCGAAAGACGTTACCCATCTATTTCAGACAGTATGGACATCGATTTTCGTAATTGCGCCTATTAGTTATCTCATAAACGAAATTCCGAATCTGTCGCCAACGTCGTCGACGGTGCGGGATTTCTCGGGGCAAACAAGGTCATCCCCAAATCAAATTTGCCGGGGAATTACTTCTGGCGAAACGTATTACGAGTCGTGGCTTGTATTTTAAGATTGCCGGATTCGAAAAAATGGACTCCGAAGACTTTGTTGCGAGAATGACGAATTTTGGGTGTTTATGATTATGTCGTTTTTTTTTTAAAATGGTAATTCTCAATACCGATTTTACATGAATCAGGAAAAATTAGATCGAGTTGTATTTACGTTTTCAAAATTTCGGAAAAAGATAAAAAAACATGAATTCTCAAAACATTGTATAGTATGTACGACAGAAAGTCATATTATTTCAGGCTTAAGTATAAAACTGTGTTTTTTGCGACTGAAAATAATAAAAAAATATGGGGGTGATATGAAGAAACGAGAAAAATTGCTTCGTATATTATTTGCATTGAAGTGTACTCACTTTGGAGGCATTATTACACTTGTGAAAGTGACGCTTATGTGACTCTGCGGCCCAGCTACAATTAGATAATGACATCGCGTGTGGGGTGGGTACATTCCTGGATAACCGGGACTCGCCAAGATGCAATCTTTCTCACAATGCTTGTCTTCATAAATCCAGTCGCATTCTGAAAAATATAATTTTGCAAAGGACACGAAGACAAATCCCTTTTCTTTAAATTGCTGCGCCCATTTTTTGATTCGGAAAATTCTTGATTTCCCCACCCTAGTGATTCTAGTTTCTATAAGAACCTTATAAAAAATTTTTATAAAAATTTGTATGAGGTCGGTGTTATGAAATTGGCATTTTTTATAAAGTGGTTTTACAAAAGTTTTGTGAAAAAATTTTTTTACACAAATTTTTATTTCAATATTTTTAAAAATATGGAACAATTTGACTAAACTTTTTTTGGATCATTTTGCTAATGTATAAATTATTTTCATCGGTTTATGGGGCTCTAGCTCAAATTTCGTTTCGAAAAGAAATGTTTTTATAAAAATGAAGGTTTTATGAGAAAATTTAGAGGCTTTCAATTGTTTTTATAAAAAAGCAGATTAACTGTATGAACATTTTTACAGATTTTATAAAAAACAGTTTTTTTCATAAAGTTTTTATAAAACCACTTTATAAAAATCGAAAATTTCATAAAACTTGTATGCAATCGACCTTATAAAAAAAAGAATCCGAATAAATAATTCACTGATATCATAAATATTCTGCCTGTTTTTATAAAAACTACAATCACTAGGACAGTGAGAAATTGTTTGGTTCACTGAACTTTTCCTTCACTTTTGCATCGTCTTTTTATTCAGGTATTACGTAATTAAAAATGGGCGTCTACCAAACCGAAATCCCAAATTTCACTCGACTTCTGTTCCCCTCGCATGAATTTTCATATTAGCCTCTCCGAAACGGAATAATTCATTCAATATAAATATTGATGCATATTCACATCAATATGCATATGCAAACAATTTCGAAATTCAACTTGCAGAATGCCGCGCGCCGAGAGCGACGTATTTTCGGGACAATAAACGCACACCGAATAAGTTCACGGTCGTGAAATTCCTGTAGGGAGTTTATTCAAATACGGCCGAGTTTTGGAAAAATCGCAACAAAGTAACGCGTGGGAAAAGCTGCTTTCCCCGAGTGGAAATGTTCCTTGAAACGCTTTGACGGAGGCTGCTTCGCTCGCGAAAGTTGGCAATTTTTCAGTATTAAGGAATTCTATCGTTTTTACCTGTGTTGTTCAACAGCCTTCCACCCTTGACAGCGAGACCGACCGAGGTACTTGCTTTAGATGCGAAACTGAAGTACGCGTAGAATTGTGACCTCGTTGTGTTTTCGTTTATTCTGCAACAAGGTAAATTACATTTTGCATGAAACGACGGGGATGGTTTTTCAAGGTTTCTGTCGAGTCGAGATCCCATTAACCTCTCAGGACTTGGCTGAAACAAGTATGCGAAGTGAGCGAGTGTAATTTGGAGAAAAATTGGGGTAATTCATCTTGCGCTCGAGTATCTTGAAATTTAACGTCATAGATTTTCAGTGAAAGGGGATTTTACGGTTATTACTATCCCCTTGACACTTTTAGTTTGACCTGAGATCTTATTGTTCATTCTGATGGTGAATTTTGTTTCTCATGAGGATGACGAATTTTTTTTTATTGAGGATGAAAATGGGGGAGTTGGGAAATTTAGACGATTTCGGAACCGGAAAATCGGTGATTTAGAGTTTGGAGTTTTGACAGTTACAAAATTCGTGAATTTTGGAGTAATGTCGGGATTCAAATATGGGAAATTCTGAGGAATTATAATTTAAGGACGAGTTATTTTTATATGTTAAACCACTACTTGAATTACTGAAGTGACAGTAGTAACAATTCCAAAATGATTCGAGAAACCATTCTCCAACTAGCGCACATCGATCGTAAATAAACTTTTTTTCACGCTCGCTTTATCTTGAATGCGCGAAAAGGAGATAAGTGGTTGAATTTGTCTTAGCTCTGTCTATTGATCGGTAAAGCCCGGCCATTAAAACGTTCTGCAGAATTAAGATAACACTTACAAGAGGAGAAAAATTAAGAAATTCGAGCTCGAAACCGAGAAAACTGCACCTGTCGTCTGCTTAGTTTTATCACATAATAGAGCAGTAATTTTTATCTTCTCAACGTGTTTTTGTTCTAGGGAGATAAGTTTCAGTAGTTGGATGTAGAGAAATCTATATGCGTATATATCACATGGTGACATTTTTATGCTAGTCGCGCACGATCGTTTTGTCACATTACATTCAACTTAGCGAGTTCTATCAGTTTTATAGCTTCCGATGGTTTTTTTATCGTTGCTTATCGATTAGTACAGAAACGCTGGAATTCACAAGCCGTAGGTACCCAAAAAACAGAGGTCGAAATAATGTTCTACCATTCATAAAAAATACTCATTCCATGATTTCTAAAATAAGGCTAAAGTTTTAAAGAATTCACATAGATTAATGGATTCATCTTGTTCTCGATTGTTTTTTTTAAGAGTTTGAGACTTTTCAAATGATTCAGTTTTCGCTTCTGTTATCACCTATTTTTTTTCATAAAATATTTTATGAAATGTGCTATATTAGTATGTATGTGATTTCTCGACTTACTGTAAATTCAAAATTGCTACGGGTTTGTCGGAAAAAAAAACCACAGGCGAGTTGAATCGCGCATCTTCACCGCAAATTCGAGGTCCATTCTCGAGCTGGAGCCAACCACCTTCGCACCTGGAAAAGAACATTTACCGTTTCAACAGATAACGTTTCATTCCCAAAACTCAACTTTTTTTACGAAGTGTCGGGTATATTCTCGACTTTTTTTCAATCCTCTGTTTTTTGTTAGTGTTAAGATCAATTTTTTCATCAAAATTTACTATTCAATCACAAAATGTCAAACTTTGAACGCAAAAAAGAAAGAATTTGGAATTTGTAGCGTGAATCTAAAACAACAAATCACTTGGAGAAAATTAAATCAAATCCGAAAATTCCGGAACAATGTACTGGTAGAAAAGTTTCGGTAAATGTACCGGGAAAATCCACGAATTTTTTGTCCAGTGCACCAATTGAATTACTCGACTAAAAGTTTTATTTGATGTCCCGGAGCAGCAATTGGAGCTTTTGGTTTAATTGTGGAGTTCCAAATGGAGAAGTCAAGTAGAGGAAAAAAGGAGGACTCACGCTGTTCCATTGTGATGGCCAACAGAGATCAATCTATAGATCTGCAGTTCAACTCGCTGGTCACTGTCTGGCTCGAATCTATAGGTGCACCTCGAGGGTCCTTTTAGATACGGCGACTTTATTTGCCCAAAGCCACGACCAGATTTCGTGAGTAGATACTTGCTATTCAATGTTATGTTGCACACTAAAACAACGTTCGAACGTGCAAACTTTGGTATGTACATACGTAACGCTGTATAATGACATAATCGACCGAGCCAGATAAGTTTCGGGGTTTACATTCCGTCATAATCGGAGCCACGTCCAGTACAATGTTACACGAAATATGAAAATGTTTCCATTCCTGTTTCGGAGTGGAGTTAAAATAATTTCAAAAATGAAAATTTGTATAACAGTTTATTTTAATTATTAATACGAAAATTGCAGTAATTTCGATTTTATGAACAATGTACGGTGACTAGCGAATAGACACTCTGGAAATTTAAGAATAAAAGTTCTGGCTACGCGATTTGATGGAACTTTACGTGTACAAGGTAGCAATTTTCGACGGTCGGAACAATGAATGCACTCATGCGAATCGAGGAATCGCGTTACTTGGTCTTTTCCACCTTTTTTCGTCATGTGCTTTTTACTTACTATTAGAACAATGGTCTTCTAGACCACATTGAGCACATCTTTGCGGAGATGCGTCGCCACAACTACAACCACCCGGATGGACGCAACACGCGCAGTCCGTGCTGGACGAATTGAAATTACACGCGCACCCTGTATTATTCCAAGTCCATAAATCTATCCGACCTGGAACACGAATTAAAACGGATTCATTATGATCGGGATGTATTTTAACGTCGTAATTTATTTGCTAAGTGACGAAATACGTTCAAACTTTCGTGCGAAGGTTACACATCACCGATATATTTTTGGATGATTTATGATTAGATTGATTTTGATTATCAACCGATAATCCAGAATGTACAAGTATTTGAATTTTTAAAATCATTCGAATTGCAATACATTTCGAGAAAAAAAGAATAAGTAATGAACAGAAATGATTTTCCAAGTGTTTCAAACTCCGTCATGTTCGGGAAAATTTGTCGAGATTTTCAAAAAGTGCATATATTTTTGTAAACTTTGTTTAGTATACACAATTTTCTGCCTCCTGATTAACGATTGTATTTTTCAAAAACTTTTCCAGCTACTCAGATCCTCTCAGATAAATCTTCTCGAAACAATTCAATCACCAAGTTGTAATAAAAAATTCACTTGGAACGATAGCTTCGTTCGTCCCGTAAAACTTTCGTCTGTATTTCTTCTTATTGGGAGGAATGATATCAAACTCCCGAATAACTGCCGACGTTCATATAATGACCGAGTGAATAAAAATACGTGACCGTCTAATATTCACGAGACCGATGAAAACGTTCGGTAGAATGGCACGGTATTTCCATTGTAAATGTGTTAAGCAAGTCGATTCTTCGGGCTGGCTGGTATCGATGATGCTTATCGGGCTCGGAATTACCATAAGGTAATAGAGAAATGGTGATCGACGTTTTCAAAGGTTATCTATTATCCGAGGCATTGGAGCGAATACGTTCGCCGCCTGCTGATTCGATCACGTGATTTTCCGTCGAAATAATCTATATGATTTTATTTTGGCGTCGGCGTCGTCCCGTTTATACAATAATAGTATATTATGTTCCAAAGGGCAAAAAGTTTTTTTGGACGAATACGAGTTTATATTCCGAGGCGAAGCCGAGGAATATAATCGTCTGAGTTTAAAACAACTTTTTGCCTTTGGAACATACGATACTTTATACACCGAAGGCAGTAATAAGGTTTTTCTGGTCCGAGCAGGCCAATAAAGGACCGTTTATTGCACTGAGGTGTATAAAAGTCTTTTATGAAAAAACTAGCGTGTTATCAGTGCGTGACGTACATATGAAAACGTCATCACGTTGATTTTTACTGACCAGCGATGACAGGGAGCGTGCATGTCATATTTTGAGCAACTTTACGTAAAAATGCAATGAAGAAAATTTGAAGATTCCAGATTATTCAGGAAATTTGCGAACATTTTTAGAAACTTCAACCCTAGTGATTGTAGTTTTTATAAAAACACGCAAAATTTTTATAAAATCAGTGGATTGTTTATAAAGATTCGTTTTTTTATTAGGTCAATTGTATAAAAGTTTTATAACATTTTCGATGTTTATAAAGTGGTTTTATAAAACCTGTCAAAATTTCCATACGATTCGTCTGCTTTTTTATAAAAACAATTGAAAGCCTCCAAATTTTCTTATAAAACCTTCATTTTTATAAGAACTTCGCGATTTTTATACAAAGTATCATATTTTTATAACAAAAACTTTCCTGATATAAGGAAGTTTTCTTATAGTAATATTTTATACGTTTTTATTACATAAGGGAATAGAAAATCATTTTCGTAACATTTTTAGCAATTATAAAACGTAAAAATATATTATTTCATAGGATTTTAAAATTCTTGTACGCATCCAAATTGACATAGATTTGATGGACAAGAAAGTTGACTATCGGATTTCTGATGCAAAGTTCGCAAGTTCAAACCCCGCTGCCTCCAAAAAATTTTAAAATTTCTTTCAAACAAAATTTGAGCTAGAGCCTCATAAACTGATGAAAAATTGGTATATATATTAGAAAAATGATCCAAGAAAGATCAGAAAAATTTTTGCATATTTTTAAAAATCTTGAAAAAATTGCATAAAAAAATTTTTCTGTAAAACTTTTATAAAACCACTCTATAAAAAATGCAAATTTTATAAAACTTCCATAAAACCGATCTTATAAAAATTTTCATAAAAATTTTTTATAAGGTTTTTATAAAAACTAGAGTCACTAGGGAATCAATTTTTAAAACGAAGGAATTCATAGTGTATAAGAAATGTCAATGTACAAATTTGTTTCTGGTCTCAGTTTTATTTCAATCAACTTCGTCGATTGGAAATTTTCGCACCCGAAATGGTAATTTTTGTGTTTTTACGATATTCACAAGCGACGATCACTGGAAGCCGAATTTTCAATATCGTGAGTAAACGAATCGGAATAGTGAGAATTAATACTGCGCCCCGAAGTAATTCGATTTCCAACGTCGCGTCACAAGCCTGGGGCACAGAGTGCGATGGAAGATTCGATCTCCAAATAATTCGCAAGCATAATATTTGTACGTTGGAAAAATCGTTGTTGGGATTTCGTGCTTCTATTTTTAAGAGTTTATCAGTTACACAATCATGAGCAACCAGTCGAATGTCAAACTTTACAATTCGACGTTTATTAACTCGGAAAAGATTTTTTGTTGATTTCATAAAATATTTCTCAAATAACATCATGGATTATAATAATACCAAGAAAAAAACTTTCTAGAAATGTCGAGTTTTCTCATTTTCAAATATTCGAATTAAAAAATACTCCTAATTGATTATCATTCGTATCCTTAAAACTTTCCCAATTCTGACTTTCGGGTATTTTCATTCATGAATCAGAACCTTCTTTTTTCTCCAATCTACTCATTCAAATTGCGAATTCCAAAATTTGGAACACCGCTAAATTTTTGAAATTTCAAGTTAATATTCCTTTGTAATTCCTAACCATCGAAATGAAGACGAAACCTTCCGCAAATCTGGGAAACGACTCTAACATAATACATTTTCCAAAGCGAAATTTGTCAGTGGAAGTTTTCTTGTTCCGAAATGTTTGGCAAGCGAGTCTCGGGAAATCTGTAATTCGTAAATGACGCGATAAAATGTGTTATTCGAAGACAAATTGTCGAACAGCACTTGCGGTCCGAGCTACACATGTACATCGAAGTTGCTTTACAGTTAGTAAACAGGATTATAGTTCGGTTGGTTTTAGTAAAGACTGTTAGCATCTGCGCTTCCCGTGCAGGGAACGACTTTCGGTACTCTCAGCTATTTCACGGGTGTGTTTGCATGTTTGCACAAAATTGTTCATGTACGTACAAATGAACAGACTTTGCCAGGGCACACCCGATATTAGTTCAACGATTTGCACATCGATTAATCGCGTGAATTCATATCACTGAATCCCAACGTTTTACTTAAAGAAAATTAAGAAGATTAAGGACCGGTGAAAAATAGTTGGAAAAATAACGTACTATGGGAAAATTCGCCAGCTATCTCTTGAACAAGCATAGTTGACATAAAGTCACTGAACTTTTCCTCCAATTGTCAACATCGAATTAGAAGCAATCAACATTTAACTCGACCGTGCTAAAAATGTTGTAACAGACTAAATTCATCCGGAATGTTTTAATTCAAAGTTTTCAATTCTTTCTAATTGGGTTACTCCTTTCTCGGAGTTCTAACAAGTTATTAAAGAGACTCTACATTTCTCCCGGGTACCCTCCATTCTCTACCGTTAATTAGTGTACATTTTGATGACAGCCGACTGTGGAGAAGGTCTGTTTCCGTTCTTCACTCCCTTCGTCCTTTCCACTTGACAATCACTGTGCATCACGAGCGTGATTTTCGTACCTCGAATCATTTTAGACGAACATTCGAGTGGAAAGTCTCTGCACCGCATGCAAGGAAAACCATTTCAATCATGCCGTGCAATATCATGTCGAAAATGTTTAGTGATGATATTACTTCCCCGAGCGTTGCCAACGCGAATTGTTTCGCGTCGTCTACTTTTTGAAGTTCTCATTTCCACGGAAACTGAAACGAAGCCGCATCAACGCGCCCATATATTTTGCTTGATATGCTAATGCAGGAGCTTCAGTGCGGGGACAAACCCGTTCAGTGCATCGAGAGAGAATTTATATCAAAATAATACCGCTTTTCCGCTGAGATAATCACGGTTATTGTTTATTGCCACTGAGGAAAGTCAAGTCGAGTTCGATTTTACTGTTATATCAGTAGGGTGTTTTTTTGTGGGACAAAGGTGGTTTCAGGATATGTTTGTGCAATTGGGGTTCATTCACGGAAAATGACGGAATCACAGGAATTTTTCTAAAGTTCGTAACTTGGAAAAATGCGAATTTCGGAAAATTTGCAGGTATCTCAAATATTTTCTACGAATTTTGGAGAATCTCAAGAATAAGAATCCGAATTTTAAAATTTACAAAGAAATTTGTAAGATATCGAATGGTTTTTTTTATCTGTTCCAAATTTTTCAAAACGCAGAAGTAAGATAATTTCGAAAATTGAAAAAATCTTCAGAGGTTGTACAAAACTTGAAACTTTCCAGGGAATTATCGTGAATAACGAAAAATATTATTAATAACTTTAAAAATCCAAAAATTTCAAACAATTTAGATAATTTTGAAGCAACCCTGACAACCTTCACAAAATTATTACCACGAACCAAAAATATCAGATTCCAATTCCATAAAATCTCATCCATTGATAACAATTCTAAAACTCCTCCTCTGGACAGTTACTCGCGATTTAAAACTCCCCAATAACCAATAAACAATCCCTCTCATCCTCGTTCGCGACCAACCGAAGCCCCCTTTTTTTCCATCGGCAAAACTTTTTCTAATTCCCTGGAAACGATCGAGGGAAAAGTTGGGAAACCGCTCGTGATTTGCCGCACTGTCCTCTGCAAACGAGTGTCTTCGGTACAATTTGGGGTCGAAACAAGTTCGAGTGAACAAAAGGCACATGTATATACTCACTGTCCCCGACGTATATCGGCGTCCAAGCGAACTGCGAATGCACATAAGGCGTCACTGCAAACAACATCGCGCTCAAACGTACTCCCCAACGCACCACACTCGCCGCACTGGCAACTTCCTTCGCTGCCATTTCTCCCTTTCAATCAACCTCCAATCTCACTATCATCTCCGCAAACCCGCGCCGTGCCCCTTTTTCCCTTCGTTAGTACTTTCGCGTTCTGACATCAGTGGGATTTTTCACACGATAGAAATACTCCCGAATCTCGTTGAATCCCAAATTCCGACACCAACATATGTATGATTCGTACAAAATTATTGGATTTTTGGAAACGTTATTCTTGGCTTTCGCGCGTTTCTATACTTTCTTGTAATTAGATCGATATTTATGTATGCTTTAATTGCGTCTATCTAGGGTTAGGTCGTAGGTTATTCTCTAAAAATAGTCAGAATAATGGAGTTTATTCTCGAAGACGAGATTTGAATTGACTTTTTGGCTTGAATAGATATCGCGATCGGGCGTTTTAAGGTCGTTTTCTGGTTTCATTTTCGTGAGATTTGGAAGAGATGAATGGCTGAGTTGGAAGTCATCTGAAACACAAAATGTGGACTCGTGAAAAAACAGGCGAATTTGATTGCGTGTTATTTTTTGACTACGAACCACCCAGATATAAAAAAAAACCCTCTATGCACAATTGAGTATGGATATATCAGAAATGCATTGTTCCAATTCGTAGCTTGCTGGAAATAATCGTCGTATTTCTCAAAAATGCACCAATATCGGTCGTTGTTTCTGGGTTTCTGAAATCCGTATTAATTACATGAAGAAGTTGGTTCATTCGTTTACTTGAAGCAGAGGAAAATTTACAACGACACTCTTATATTAAGCTATGAAAAGTCTCCGAGTGCCTGAGGGAGACGAGTCCCTAGTTCTTGCTTAGTTTTTATTCGTACTGGTTCACACTTGGACCTGTCGCTGTTTAACAGGAGGAATCTCGTTGTGTTGGTGTCCTTAGAACGACCCTTTTTTTCATCGTGTTGTCATGACAAAGAAGAAGAAAAAAATAACGAGGTGTGCGACATGGAAGCGTGGGACGTTCTTGAAACCAAGTGGAGGGAGCCTGAGAAGCTCGTTTTTTTCGTCAAAATAGAAAAATAAAACGGAAATATCTATTAGAAGGAAAATTCGTCTTTGAACTCTTAAAGTTCAGACGAATTCAGAGATTGAATTCATCAAGCATTATTACATTCCGAGAAATATTCAGAAAAGGTGAAATTTCATCAGTCGAATTCTTCAACTAACTGGAATCCACAGTAATCAATATCAGCCGCAGTCGTTCTCGAATTCCACTGTAAAAACCACCATCCCACCAAAAACCGAGTGACGAAACTTCCCCACGAAACACTTCATACCACATCACGTACGCCAAAAACAGAACCGAACGCTCGCGAACAACCCTCGAATCGAGTTTGACGAATTCATAACTTTAATGGAGAATGTCTTTCAGAAAAATAACCAGTGCATCAAAGTTGCACGATCGGCATGGGGCGTATCGAAAACGGGAAATTCCGTCAGAATATACTTCCATTTTCTCACTTCGTCAGTCTCTTGAATTTCGATAAAATATGTCATGATTTCTTCTATATCTTTTATCAATTACTGATATGATTAATGACTGAATTTTGATGATTTCAATACTTTTTCGTGTTTTCAATTTTTATTTCCCATAATTGAATTCTCTTTTATAATTTTACAAGTCTACGAGTTTTTTCAGTAGTGTAACTCGAGATTTAGTCAGGCAGACTTCAAATTTCGTTCGTTTGTTGATGGAATTTGAATACTTGAATTTCCGAATTTAGTTTCAAATAACTGAATTTCATTTTTTTTAGGTATTTGTTCAGGAGTGTAAGTCAATTTTTTTTTGTAAACATCGCACGTAGAATACCAGTGAAAAATTCCGCGATTTATGTCATTTTTTTCCCACATCCTCTGTGGTGTAGAACTTCACGTGTAACAGTCCTGACGAGTATTTAATGGTAATCGAAGCAAAAAACGGTTCTCTTGGGAAATAACGAGCAGGAATTTTGAAAAATTGGAGTGGAGTTAACGCAATTACGTCCCCCTGTGCAATGGTTCATTGAATAAGCTGGTCGAAACTAGTTGGCCGCGTCAGACGTGAATCAGCGGCCGTGGTTATTAAGTGAATTAAGCCTCCATTAGTCCATATAATTACACATCACAGATACCTTGGACCACGGATTCGATTCTCTGCGGGTTTTAAATTAATGCTGCTTGAACATTTTCACATAACTTCAGACTCGAAACGATTTCCGCTTTCACGATTTAGGACTGTGAATTCCAAACAATTAAATCGGGACTTCAACACTGCAGCTATTCATCAGCAATGATTTCCATGGAAAGCTTTGCTTTGATGTTGGTGATGAAATTTGATGATCGGCAATTTTTGATTGCAGAGGCAGCGATAATTATTGTTTATGGGGATTTTGTATGGTTGTAACTAGCAGAATCAGAGTAATCATTCATTCAATGTAAACTATGTGGTTTCTGGCAGTATTATTCAATTATTATTGAATACGTTTGCGAGAAACCACGTAGATTAGCTCTCAATGAGCCTCATAAACTGTCTTTTGTTTCGTGGTCGCCATTGAATTGGATATACTAAGTCGTTCATTCACCTCGGCTTATTAATGCACAATCTCATGGGTAATTGTGCGAACTAGAAACAGAGGCCTTGCCTGGAACTCAAAACTCGCCCCGGGAGAATCGACTGAATGGATCGATCCATTTATGACGAGGTTGGGTTTTCTGATATCGCATTCATTGGGTCCTCGAAGTTATTCTTCCAGTACGAAAACACAAGTCTTGAATTATTTATCCCTCACGCCGCTAAACGAAGAGTTCTTTGGATTTTACGATTTTCGAAAATCGTATGATGGACATAACAAAGCGACGTGGAGATAACAAAATTCCGAGATTTCGACATGTGAATCCCACATTGAAAATAATCCGAATATTTTAGAAATAACGAAGAAAAATAGTTGGATTTGGAATGTTGAATTCAAAACATTCTCAGTTCAGACTCACTTTTATTTATGTGACAGCTATAAAATTCCCCAGTTCATCGTATAAGTTTAATCGACTTGGCTTTGATTATGACGCCAGATCGACCTTTGATATTATGGGTTGAGCTCACTCTAGCAATAAAGTGAGGTCTGATATTATTGTCCATCGAGCCGCGATGACCATTACCGTACACTTAGATTTCGGGCAGTGTTCGGTCCCGATGTCACTCGCACTCGTTGCCCTAATCGAAGTTCCCTGTAGCGTGACGTCGCGCACCATCATCCCTGCAAATTTAATTTCGTCTCCGGGGTTTGTACATCCGCCTACTTTGTGAATGTCAATGGATTCGAGAACACCAATGACAACGATTGTCCATACCCTCGCACGCAACATCCCCGTGTTCGTGCTGGCACTTTGTTCCACGTCCCTCCGCTGCAACAATTGGTTTTCCTTTACCTTGTCATGTGCTTTTACGCATTTAACGTTACGCCGCTTACTCATATCGAATACATACACTGGAAAGTGTCTGGAGCACGAATTAACCCTATTAACATGAGAGTAAACTTATTACTTTCCGGGGCGTTTTCTCGACGAAGCTTATATTTTGTGAGTATCTTATTATGTGGGGAATTTCGAGGGCTTATCACGGTTTTTCGATTTTGGGGTGAGAATTTTTGTGTTGAGTGGTAGTTTTATTGGTGCATTTTTCTTCTTCTTTCCCGTTATTTTGGGGAGCTATTTTGGAGTTTGTCTGACATTTCGGAAGTTTGTGAGTTTCGACTGAATTATGGGAATGTATTTTCTAGAGTGCACCGTAAACATATATTCGATCATTTTTCTGGGAACTGAAGAAAACATCTCCCAACTCTAAATTTCATCTGTACAACAATTTTTTGTAGAACTACTGACGGAATGTGATGTTTTCAGAAACTTTTAATCCCTTTGAATTCCGTTCTAACGACTTTCTAATCAACAGCTACAGGATCGCGTTGGAACACACAAATTCTGATGAAATTACAATTTCGAATTGGATTTCATACTCGACACGAAAATGTATTATTCAGAGTATATATATGAAAGGAAAAACAATTTCATTGCATAAAATTTAAATTCGCATAAAACAAGCTCTAGTTACGAAAAAGTCTACAAATTTTCATGCAGTAATTTAAAAATGACTACAATTAATTCGGAAAATATTTCGTTGGATTCAATAGTAATTCGAGAAGTATTCCGATGCCAAACTCTTTCACGGTTGCACGTATAAATTATTCCTCCGTTTTCAAATGGAGAATAAATAACCCTCTTTCCTCTGATGAAAAAAACCCACGAGAAAACGCAGACTATAATTTTCGAAAAACGAGACCGTTACGTTTCCAAAATTTCAGGACACGATACGCGGACCCGTGTTGCGCAATCCATTTTCCACTTTTTCATTAACCCAATTACAGTCGTATTGAATCAACTTGAAACTAAAAGGTTCCGGAAAACAACGAATCTCTGAATTCGGAACTAAAACAAACTTTTTCACATTGAATTGAATGCAAAAATGAACGCATTTTATTGAACAAAAAACTTTTCTGCAACAATTATTATTTCAAGTTAATCCTTGTTTTTGGACTCAAAAAGTACAAACAAAATGTATAATACACTGTGAACAAAATTCGTAATGAAATATGAACATCCGGAAACGCGCGAATTAGCGAATATCATGAACTTTGCGTCGCTAAAGGGGACATTCTCATTACATCCGAATTTGCGAGCTACAAACAGAAATTTCCGGATTTCTCTGTTTGCCACAAGCCCATTAAACTGTTTTCGCCAGACCAAGCGTTTTTTTTTTACAAATAAAGCACGAGCAAAAACAAAACCTAATGATGTAGTTTGATGAAGTCACTAATTACAACCATCCTCTGGAATGCGTATGTATGAACAAATAATCAGTGTACGCGATTTTATGTGTTATCGATGGTTCGATGATTACGGAGTATTAACAATGGAAATTTCGTAGCTGCAGGGTTTTATTTCAATATTAATGCTATTATAATGGGGTTTGCACTTCATCTAAAATTGAATGCAAAATTGCATGAAGAATCAGATCGAAGTGATTGAGAAAATATTAGTGAATTTTTCTAGCGTGTACAAGAATTGAACGAATTTTGAAAAATTCGACATTTGAAAACACATAATTATTTCAGTAATTTTTTGATAAAAATATTGTACTATTTCTCGTATGGAGAGAAATGTATCTCCGGAAGTCGAAAAATACCTCAACTTCACTCGACTTACGATCGTAAATTTCCAACCAGTCATCCAATTTTTCAACAAATACAGCGATATAAAGACATTCGTCCCAACTAAAAAAAATGAATAAATACATACATAAATTTCCATCCCGAAATAATCTAACAAATTAGAGTGCAATATAATACAGTGAATTCAATTATAATTCAATCCCCGACCAACATTAACCCTCCATCGAAAAACATTTGATCCCTTAATGACATCACAAAAAATTTTACCCCCACACTGTAATATTTTCCAATTACGAAACGAAGCCGTCGATAAAAAACTTTACGCGCAATAAAACCAGCGCCACTCACCCCGAAATGAAGCACGTTCGCCGACACGACAATCTTCGCATGTTGCCTTCACATGAATTGAATAATCATGTTATGCATATTTATGCCGGTCTTGGCAAAACCCCACAAAACGCACTCGATTTATGTCTCCAGCGAATTAATGCTCCCCACGATCATAGCGTCGTCGAACTCGCAAAGAGCCAAATTAATCGACCCGGCATAATTTTCACGCCACGAAATTTGAAAAAGAGCACCGTCCCGGATCACGGAAAAACATCGACTGCGCCAATCAATTTCAATCGATCACTCGCTGAATCTGTCATTAGCGACCGAAGCCTGGATGGCTCTATTGAAGTCGCGCCTCATTAAACTCCCTAATGACAAAGCAAAAATTATTCCGTACCCAGCGAGCTTAAACGGCGCGACAAGTGAATCCGCTTGAACGCGTTTGCATAATTTCCTACCGCGGACGCACGAAAGTTCACCCCAAAGTTCCCTTATCACGTTCTTTCCAAAACCGTACCAAGACAACAAGAATTGAAGTTCATCTAGTGTTCGTGGTTTCGGGGATTGAATTTCAGGGGGTGGAAGTCGAGGTTTACAGTGACGTAGGGGATGATAGTTTCGGTTGAATGTCGCGGGTCGCGAAACGCGGGCGTCGCGACGCGTCGTCGATTTGCACTGCCTTGGACTGAACCCACGAGAGCGCATCCCTTGCCGGCGCTTGCGCTTTTGGCGCCACCCCCCTTATCGCCCCCATTTTTAGGGCGAACCGTGCCCTATCCTAATTCACGTCCGCGTAAGTGCGGTTTCGTCTGCCCGTAGCACAAGGAAAGCGCGTTTCCCCATTGTCCCCCGGTCTTTGCATTTTGCACTTTATGCTCATACACGACGTGGGAGCCGAACAAACGACTCGCCAAAGAGTGTTGTTCTGCTCGGATCTCCCCGTTTTACGATACCCCTCCGAGGCGTAATGTCTTCTTCGTCTTGGGCAATAAAAGTATTACAGGTGCGGCGAACGTTTTGGGAGTGAAAAACAGAGGAAAGGTAGGTTTTCTCACCAGGGTGGGTTTTTTTACTTCAAAGGTAATGGGAAATGGGGGGGGGGGGGTTGAAGGACTTGAGGGAGTGTGGGAGCAGTGAAAGTTTGGAGAGTTAAGTGTATGGGTTGAGTCGGAAAATAAACATGTTTAAAAGAGAGTTGTAAAATCCTTCTACGATAATTGGTGGGATCGGTTTTTTTCAGCGAGGATAAAGATTAGGGAGAAAAAAGGAATAGTTGGAAGATTGGGGAGAAAAGACGGAGGGGGAGAAAAAAATCTCTGTGTTTCTACGATTTTTTTGCACAGCCAAAAACTGAATAACAAAGAGCATTAGTACAAAATTCTATAAAATTCATGGAAAAAAAATATCACAACCGTTGAAATCATAACTTACACTCACGCTATATGCACAGGCGAGCCATGACAAATTTTCCGATAAATCCAAAAACATTCGAGACCTTTTTATCTTGGGGCGAGGTGGAAAAAATGTGAAATACTCCCGGTCAAAAACATTCCCCGAGTCGTAAAATTGGAAAAGCACGCTCGAAAAAGCGCGTTTACTGCAGATATTGTCGGGGACTGTTAAGCTATTCAGAAGATATTCGGAAAGCGATTGCTGTTATCGCACCGCTAATGTAGTGCACCAGAGTAAATCGAAAATTTCCTCTAGCGTAAATACAAGCGACCAATTTCAGGTTCGGGTCGATTTAGAATGCCTTTGAGTGCCAGAAAACGGGTGCCAAGAAATTAAAAGCCGTTTCTTCGGATATAGGAGCTTTGTTCATCTCACACACGATGAGAATGCATCACACTTTTTTTTTCACTTTTTCGTGCGAGTAATTCTCGTGGAAGAAAATCGATGAATTATTATCAACGAGCGTAATCGTTTCTTTCGAAAAATTTCTCTCGATTTCGCGTCGACATTTTCCTCCGATTTCGCGATTCATTCTGTTTCGGCGAGTGGAAATTTTCGCAAAATTAAATATAAAAATGCTGGAAATCAATAATTGGAAACCGAATACTGAGTCTCGGCCGGACACGCTTTCTATTTATTTAAGGATAAGGGCGCTGTCACAGCCACCACGCTTACAATTAACGATCGTTTGAATGTTTGTAATGTGAAAAATTGGACGATCGGTATTTGTCTCGGAATCATATTGATTATATGACATTGTTCCATCAAAAAAATACCCGCGCAATGATAAAAAAGTCGAAAAACGAGCAGAAAAAGGTATGAAAAAAACGATCACAAAACCGTCACAGATGTGACGATTTTCATTTCTGAAATTTGTCGGCTAATTTTCGGAAGAATATTGTTGATTCAACATTGTTTCATCCAATAAAGATAAATTTGGAATAACTTGTAGTGTGGAATAATTTTGAAGTAAATTTCTAAATTTATGCACTCAGAAGTTCAAGATCTCGATCGAATCCAATTTTGTTAGCCTTGCATTGTGATTACCACAACTGGAAAAATTTTAATTATTCTAGAATTTGAAATTTCAAAGTAATCAAGTCCAAAAAATTAAGCGTGTATGTCTATTGTAATGAAGTCTGCAAACCTTTAAACAAATAGGATTTGTACATTAAATGTGAAGAGCTCGTAATTTTCAACATTCGAGGATATTTGGTTCTACATTCTTTGAAATTTCACAATGTGCAAATTTTTAGCCATCACAAATTTTGAATATTTCAATAATATTTCAAAATTATCATTTCAATTTCATCGACAAACGTTCGTTCATATATTTTCTTTATACTTTCAGTAAGGCACTGCAAAACATTCGATCTATATGTTTCAAGTACGTAAAATTAGATAGAAAATTAACGACTTTTTGCCACAATCGTAAATGTAATCTTAAATAAAATTTGTCGTTCCCCTTGAAGAAATGTGGTTTGGATCGTTTTTTGATGCACATTATTTTATAAAAATAAATATGTGATAGACACTAAGTTATTCATATCACTCAGAAGATCGTTCATTAACGAAGCGGTAACAAGAAAGAACTCAATTTATCGGGAATGTGATCGCCAATTTGAAGATCGCTCGTTGGTAGAGCGCTCCCCAAAAAGCAGCGAATTTGTCAGAAAAGCAATCGCTTATACCCGATTCATTAACCGATCTACAATTTGGAGATCGCCTCCCGGGCGAATTCGCTCCTTTTTGACGATCGCTTTTTGAGCGATATATCCCCATGGGAGAGTTGAATATACGTGCCCACACTGCTGAAAGCGTTGATCAAACCCTCTTAAAGTCGGGGATTTCACGGAAATTGCATGACTTTGGAAAAAACGTGACGTAAGGTACGTGCGGCTTGATGAGGAATTTTCTGAAAATCAGTTTTCACGTGATTTGCAGGGGATATTGTAGAGATTTCGATGATTTTTATAACTTGAAGTAGAAGGTTACAATGTTGTGAATGTAGGACTGAAATTTTAGTAAGATGTGGAGATAGAGATAGATTTTTTCAAGAGTGTAACTGAATATTTAGTCCGATGAAATTTCGATGATTTTGCATCTTATTTTAAATTTCAATTCGTGAATTGTTCAAGTTTTTTTACTTATATATCATATCGAGTTCGAGAGATTTCCGGCAGTGTAACTCAGTATTTTTTCAGGTTGACTTGAATATTTGGTTATGCAGGAATTTGGAACTGCTTTCATGCAAATTTATTTAGGGCGAAATTACGATAAATCAGAGGTAATATACTCAAAGATTAAAATTGTCTATTAAATGACTCAATTTCGACGATTTAAGTATTTTTACATGTTTTGGAGTTTAAATCCCATTAATATATCAAAATTTTCTTATCAATTTTTGGCATTCGAGAATTGTTAAGGGATATTACTCAAGATTAAGTCAGACATACTCTTTTTTTCGTTTATGCATTGTTGAAATTTCGAGGTAATTTCTTAAGAATTTACTAAAGACAGAATGGAATTTGATGTAAGATGTTCTCAAAGTTTTTGATCTAGTTTTGAATGGCTGAATTTCGATGATTTAGCACCAGCTCACCTTGCATTTCTGTCGTTTTTCGAACTTTTGCTTTGCTAAGTTCAAGTACAGTTATCAAAAATCGCTATAGTTTTCAAAAAATAAGAGCGACAAAGTTAGTTTTTCCACAACTAATTAGCGACTAATCAGCGGCAAATCCACAGTTTACTGGGTACATCATTTTATAAATTCGCTTTGCTAAGTTTATGGACATGAATTTGCCTTCTAAATTTTGCGAGTTCGACAATTTCGTCAGGAGTGTAACTCAAGATTTGGTCCGACGAACTGTGCTTTTTTAAAAATCGAGTCCGACAAAATGAGATTGCTTCCAAAATAATATACCCTAAAAATTGTATTCACTTCATAATAGTAATTAAATTCTGACGATATCCATGTGCCCTTTTGTTTTAAGTTTCCATTCTCAATTATTAAGCCTTCATTTACAATTCAAATCTTCATACATTATCGTACCAGAAAAAACTCTCCAGTTAGGTAGAAAAACATTTTCATAACGTAGTTAAAAAATGGGCAGTCGCAAAATATGCAAAGTGCCTGTTCGTGATGTAAGACTGTGGGGGAGCTTTTATCGAACGCCTCGAAAATTGTCTCAGGGCGCTATTTTTCAAATGGCGAAGAAACCCGAATGGCCGTTGAATGTAAGATGACATAGAACCTGTCAGCGTGAGCTAGGACCGTGATAAAAGAAGGTCAAGTAGAGGTTACGCCCGGAAGTGAAGTTTCGTTGTGGCGAGAAGTTGGACCAAGTCCTTGTCAGAGTTCTGGCGCTGCCCAACCTTTCTCGAGTGTATACATAATCATTTACACTCACCTGCACTTCATAAACTTCGCGTTTCGGCGCTTCTTATTCTTGGGAATTTGCATTCTGATCTGTTTAAGTATGTCACTTCAATTATAACTTTCGGGGTGCGATTAAGTACTATCTATTCCGTTTTCCAAAACTTGACAGCTTGTCGAAAACTTATATCTACTCGTGATCGAACGCGCATTATAATTGTTCACTTATTGTTTATTTCAGATAATAATCGATTTCGAAAAAACTCCAGTTTCTGGAAATTCCCCTAATCCTGAAAAATTTCAGAACCTACCAAAACACCAATATAAATAGTTGAAAGACACTTTTGAATGTGAATAATTGGAAATTCATTCTCCAGCTGAGGTAATTACATGGCGAGAGGTAAGATCGAAGAAATAGGGTAGACAAAGAGCTCGCGGAAAGAAATATAGCAACGCACACTTGGATTAGCGCAAAAAGATGCTGCGGGACTTTCTAAGTGATTCACAGAGGAATTTGATTTATAAATCGCGGGGGTGGTGTCTTTTTCCCATTCTCCGAAAAGAAAATTAGTGAAGAGCGGAGAGTGAAATACGGGGCTTCGGAACGTTCGTCGACCCGCATCGCTTATGTATGACGGATCGCTTCGAAGTTGACTTCAAGCACAGAAGTATGGTACCCATGCACGATAATGGATTCCGAATAGTTGAGAACAGTCAGACGCTGACACTGAGTTCTTCCCCGACCCGAGAACTCGCCGCTTATTGAGTCCTTTTAAAGTTGAGGGCGAAGGGAAAAAAAGATTTCTTTGCTCAGTTCATGCTCCGTCTGCGAAAGCTTGAATTCCAAAGATTTTACGTGCGTGGAATTAAGGTTGATTTGTCATCTGTTATTTGATGCAATGATTTTTCATGCTCAATAATTTTTTGTTGGGTGAGATTACATTAATTTTTCGGATAACATGAAAAATATCGTTGGCAAAATAACATAGAAAAATTTGGGTCATCACTAGACCATTTTGGAGACTTTCGAATTTTAATACAACATTTTATTATTCAAATTTCCGAGTGTGAAAATTTGTATATTCCTAATATTTATTTCCTAATTTTTATATTCTCATTTGAAACCAGTCTTTATAATTGAATCAGTGCCCAGGGTAAAAGTTACATCAAAAGCTCGACTTTTATCCAAGTAACATATTTTTCTCTCAATTATAAATCGACAATGGCAGTCGCGGAACTGCCGACGGTGGCACGTTACACAATAGCAATTAACGATTTCGATTCAGTATACATCAACATTGCTTTGATAGGTTTGCTGTAACTTTGGTTTTAACAAATCAATATTGAATAATTGCTGTTCCATAAAGTGAGCAAACTTCGACATCGGGTTATATTGTGACTACGTGTTCGCGGTTTGGACTTGCGTCTTTGTCGGCCATTTCTCGAGGGTCGATTCCAATTTAGAACAGAGAACAATTGTTCAGCTTTGTTGGATTATCCAATGTTGATTAATCATGAACGATTGTAATTAAGTCAAAATTAATTACCATTTGGATCAACATCAGTTAACAAAGGAACAAATCTCCACTTCGCTGGAAATTTCTTCGAGAATCGAGTAGATACATGGTGAAAAATCTGTGAACCTCCAGAAAATTACGAATTTATGTCAATCCAGAGTAATAATACTATACTTTTGGCGTGATGAGCTTTTATATTCTTACGAATTGAGGGAAATACGCACGTCAAGCAGAAGAGCAAGTGAAGAGATGCGATGCATACAAAATAGACCTAATTTCGCCGGCCGGTACGTAAATCACTCTTGAAAACGATCATTATGTCGCGCATGTAATTTACATAGTAACGCGCGTCCCTTGTATTAAACTTCCGTTTCACTTAAACTTGTGAGATTTCGAACGTTGTTCATCTCCATGAACTTGAAACGTAAGTAGACACTGAGAACGAAGTTTAATTAATATTAAGTGTAATCGCACCGCGAGGGAATCGGGTTCGTCGTGAGAATCAGTAGGTTGATGAAAAAATTAATTTTCAGTTACCAAAGGCGTCCTTGCAACGGAGGTCAATCGTCAATCTTTCCGAGACAGAAATTCATTTTTCAATGCCGTTGGAAAAGAATTTGAATGTGATTAGACATAATCATTAGGCAATGATTTTTTATACGATGGAAGGATATGATGCTGGAAATTTTAAGTTTACCAAGAGCTACACTGCATTTTTTAATTTTGGATTCGATTTTTATAAATTATTGACTTCATAAATTTTACTATTTCGGAGTTGAAAATTGAGTCATTTTTTAGCCCAAAAAAAACGACCTACAAACAAACCTGTAAGTAATTCTTAGAACAAAATATTAACTCACCAAAAAAGCTCAAGCAAACTTTTTAACTCCTCCACGGTTAATAGTATGACGATGTTCAAATACACTCTGAATTCAAATTCGTCGGAGATGAAGTTCGAGTGAAGAACGTTCTTGAATAAGGGATTTGAGGGAACAAAACGCTTTTAACGATTCGATAGAAATGGATAGAGGCACACACAGGCAGTCAGCCACCAACATTGGATGCATTTATCGTGTACTCGAAGAAAATTTACATCGAACGAATTAGAGAAGCCAAGTAGGTGAAAATGTACGAATAGAGCTCAATTCAACAATCTTCTCTAGCCTCAAGAAAAACGATTATTTCAGAAGTTACGAGTCATGACGAGCTTTTTCGCAAAAGCATTAAAAGTTGATTAACTAGAACCAAAACTTATTGGCGCCAACTTTGTAATATGTTAAGCTTCCCGAACGAAACTTTTAAGGCTTCTCTTTCTCCGGGCACTCAAGTTTTCAGAAGAAATCTTTGGGTATTTAAAACTGTGGGGACTCATTTTCAAGCCTAACACAAGCATTTTCATCATGACCGGGAATAGATGTTCTTTAGATATTTTTTCAGTTTCAGCATCATAATATGAATGTGGTCATTTTCATTCGTAAAAATACTATTCTGATTAAATCGTGAAAATGAATACACAGAACACAACAATTCGATTAATAACTTATTTTATTAGAAATATCTTTTCATAAAACAGCCTGACCTAGCCGTATGGAAAATGCAAAATCGAACGAACATCAAATATTCAATAGACTTCGCCGACAAATCACACTACAAATTCCGAAAATAATAATCATCACACAATTCGTAGTAAATTATAATACGTTTCTCGATGAGACAATTATTTACAAAAGAAAGTGGCAGTTATCTTTCAGCCTTGGACGCTGGTTTTAACGTATTGAAATGTGGAAGCCTTGGTCGAGTTCATGAAAGTTTTCACATTTTTCAGGTTAAATATCCTTTTCCACAAAAATATCCGAATTTATTACGACGCCACCGGAGTCGGAAAGTTCTACAAACTATGAATATTCCACATTTCAAGTGTTCCAGGGGCTTTATCGGGGGTTTTCATAGAATTGTAAAAAAATATACAATTTGTAGCAGAATACTTTGGGCGTGAAAAATTGCGTGTTCTGATTGGAGCAATTTCACGTCGTCATGGGGGCATTCGAAAAATATCGACCTTCGGGATGAAAAGCGCATCGAGTGGCCCTTGAAAACTAATTGTATTTTACAAGTCAGTGGAAATCGTGATGGTCATGAACATCGTGGTGGAAGCCATGGAAATCTTGGAAATCGTGATGTTCCTGGTGGTGTTCTTTGATGAAAACTGGGACCTTTTGAATGACCTGTGACATTTTGTTTGATTTGTTGTATCATCAAAAAATGACGATTAAGTTGAAAAATTCCTCTCCTTAGTAGAATTTTGAAATTTTGGAGTAGGGGAAGATTGGGAGTTGTAGAAATTCGGATACTGAATATTTTCACAATCCTATGATCTGAATTAAATCTTCCGATTCCCTATTACGAGTCCGAGAATCTTCTAAAAACATTAATTCGGAGCCACAAAAATTTGCAACTTCAAAAATCATCAACTTACCTTATGCACGACGGGAACATGGACTGGCACCTGTAATCAACAATAAAAAAACCATCGAATGAAAAATCATTATTCACTGCCAATGACGGAGAAAATCAAATCTCCTCCCATATTGATAAAAAACCTAAAAAATACTCGCCTTCACGTGCACTGGGACATGGACCGGATAAGGCACCTTTTTCTCCACGGGAACGTGAACCTTGACCGGGTATGGCACCAATTTTTCTTTGACCACCTTCACCGGGATTTTCTTCTCGATGTAGATTTTCACTGGATAGGGCACCGGGATGTGCTTTTCGATGGTCACGCGAGAGACGTGACCGTGCTCATTGTCAAGATCGTGGCCTTGCTCAATGTGGCCGATTTCCCCGTGATGCTCGAGCTCGTGGCCATGGCCGCCGTAGCCCGAATGGTCCGAAACCTCCTCGTAATGAAGGCCTGATTCATGGTGTCCAAAATCGTGGTGGAGACTGTGCTCCAGTCCCCGCTTGCTTTTGTCCGTGGATTCAACTTTTTTGTTATCCTTCGCACCGGCTTCCTGGCCTTTGCTTTCCTCGCCTGCGAACGCCGATGTTGCCAAAAGCAGACACAATACCAAACCCTGGACCAAGAGAAATGAAAAAGTCCGGGTTCTTGAAATTTTTAAGGACTGAACTTTTGCTTCGACAATTGCTTACGTGGATGACCATTGTCTGAATATACAATAGTGTAATAGTCCTAGTGATAGTAGTTTTTATACAAACAGGCAAAATTTTTATACAATCAGTGAATTATTAATGAAAATTCGTTTTTTTATAAGGTCGATTTTATAAAAGTTTTATAAATTTTTCGATTTTTGTAAAGTAGTTTTATAAAAACTTTACAAAAAAATTTTTTTTATAAAATCTGTCAAAATTTGTATGCAATTCATATGTTTTTTTATAAAAACAATTGAAAGCCTCTAAATTTTCTTATGAAACCTTTATTTTTATAAAAACTTCGCGATTTTTATAAAAAGTTTCATATTTTTATGAAAAAAACTTTCCTGATATAAGGAACTTCTCTTACAGTAATACTTGATACGTTTTTATTACACAAGGGAATAGTAAATCATGTTCGCAACGATTTTTAGCAATTACAAAACGCGAAAACATATGATTTTATAGGATTTCAAAATTGTTCAACTCAAATTGAAAATAACCATCCAAATTGACATAGATTTGATGGACAAGAAAGTTTACTATCGAATTTCTGATGCAAAGGTTGAAAGTCCAAATCCCGTTGCCTCCAAAAAGTTTTTAAATTTCTTTCGAAACGAAATTCGAGCTAGAGCCTCATAAATGTATGAATACATTAGCAAAATGATCCAAAAAAGGTTAGAAAAATTTATGCTCATTTTTAAAAATGTTGAAAAAACTTTTTTTACACAAAATTTTTTTTTATAAAACTTTTATAGAACCTCTTTATAAAAAATGCAAATTTTATAAAACTTTTATAAAACCGACCTTATAATAGTATATTATGTGCTAAAGGGCAAAAAGTTGTTTTGGCACATACGATACTTTATACACCGAGGGCAATAAAAAGGTTTCTCGGGCCCGAGCAGGCCAATAAAGGACAGTTTATTGCACTGAGGTGTATAAAAATTTTTATGAAAATTTTTATAAGGTTTTTATAAAAACTAGAATCACTAGAGAGACAGTAATTATTACGTATTTAACATTCCAAGTTTGAACGTCTAAATTCTGATTTTGGGGAGTCTTACCTTCCAGAGTTTTCAAGCTCGAATTGTTTTGTCCGTTGATTTGTAATTTTCCAAAAATGAATTCGTGAATTTACAAATTTTTTAACTGAGATGAAAAAAATGCACAATCTTAAAATAAAAACAATAAAATTTCCAAAGATTAACAAATCCGTCTAACAAAAGAAAATCCACCAAAAGCCTTCACTGCTATTATTTTCCTCAATTACCTACGTTCGCAATTTTCTTGAAATTCATAAGCAATATGAACTCGATCCAACTTCTCCCTCAAACGCCCCCAAATGAACCGCGAATTCAAAAAACATTTCTGCGCATCACGCGCCCATTACCGCGACGGAACAATCTTCTATTCTCATAAAAACCCGGGTCTTAACTCGGGGGATTTTCGTGGCGATGAATAACTTTCATTACGAAAGCAATCAAACTACATTAAATGAAAAATCTATTAAATAATCCAGTTAAGATTACGGCGGCGGAGCGAGAATTACGCAACAGTTTTATAGTTAAAACCTGTTGGAAGCTGGAATGAGTTTCCTTCACCGTTTCCTCTATTTATCATCGCTTCCTTAATCTTACGAGACGAGTAAAACGGAACTTTATGATCGCATCAACCAAATCACTTTTTGGTATACATGTAGAGCATTTGCAGAGTAACAACCAAATTTACAGGATCTACACAAAAAACAATAAAAAAATTCGGGAAAATTCAGTTCATCGTAAAAGAAAGACCTAATCATCGCGTTTTAACTCATCAAACTACAAAATCTTCCGAACCCACATAATGAGCAATCAAATAACTTATAAAAAGCAACATTTCTCTAGATCAACGTCGCTTTTCGACACGAAAATGTATACCTAAGAAACGGCGGCGATGAACTTTGATAAATGAACTGAGCATTAACCAAACTGATTGTTCTGCTTTTCCGAGCTGATTTATCGCGGGCGCTGAAAGTTGCATAAACACTATCCCGTCGTGTAAATTCGACCCCGTCTATTCGCGAATTTCGTTGCGAAACATTATCGAGCGCCTTTCAATTATCCTGGCCAAAATTGCGCTATGCGAATGAAATGAAAAGTTGGAGGGTACAACAGATTGTTTTGATGCGTTTGACTGGGTCGGGATTAATCTCGATCCGGGTGTTTACACTATCGCAACTCGCGTCTCGACGGTTCCGGAAACTTATTACAACTGGCTTTTGCAGTTGTCGATTTGACCACTTTTCACCGTAAGCACCTGCTCCGTCGTGAACTCGTGAACGATTTTTGTTGCTGGGTAAAAGTTCATAGACTGCGTTATGAAGGGAAATTTTTCTACGGGAGATCGTAAGATTGACATGCATGCGAAGTGTTCGGGGAAATTTTCTCGACATTCGAGATTACGTGCTTTTACACTTTCCACTGGGAATTTCGGGTACGTTGAAGAATTTTGTGTGAGGGTATGTTAGTGGATGATTATGGCTGTGGGTGCATTTGAAATCCATTTTGAGACGGTATGTTTTTCGAATGACATTCTGCACTGATTTAAATTTAGTTTCTGAGATTTTGGGGAATTATTGATAATTTTGGGGGTTATTATTAATTATTGAGAACGACTTGAAATTAAGGAACGAATTGATTATTTTCTTGAATACTCAATGTGATTTCCAGGAATCCGAGAATTTCTTAAGATGTTCGGAAATGTTTTTTTCGTTTTTCTTAGCTCATCTGTAAATGAGGCCGAAGTAATGAAAATTCGAGAAAATTTTGAATAGCTCCCGTATTTTTAGAAATCTGTAGATATTGTATATAATAATCAAAAGAATATTCATTAACGTCTGCCATATTCTTAGAATTTTCAGAAATATTTTAAAACACTGACAATCCGAAAAAATAATTCGAAATTTCAAGGATCACACCGAATTTTTGTAGAATTATAGAATTTTATCGAAATTATTGGTTAAATTCCCATGGATGAACAAAATTCCAATCGATGCTCCCGAATTTCTGTACGAACTTGAGAATACGAAGCTTGACTTCTGATCAATCAAAATATGGAAATTCTTCAAATAGCTGAATATCATCGTAATACTTTCAAATTATACTAAATTATTTCGAAAAAGTTGAGAAATATCAATTCTGAAAAATGCCCACAGACTCTTAATGATGGAAATGGTAAAAACTACTGAGAAAGTCATTATCATTTTGGAATAAAAGTTTTCAAACTTTTAGAAATCCCAAAAATTGCTCGAAAAACAAACACAACAAGTCTCTATAACCACTACCGTAAGTGAAATATTATTCAGTACAATTTCCCAGAGACCAATCAATCAAAAATTCGATCCTTGTTTCCATACATCAGACTTATATCAATAATTCCCAAAATTTCGATAAAAACAGACTTCGACATCTCCGAAAATATCGAAAGTGATTCACCCCGATCAACAGAACTTGAAGAACTTCACCCCCAAGAATGTAGGGAAAACGCAGCAAAGCTCGCGAATTTATTGCGTTGACGCTTACCTGAGGGACCTTCATGCTAACTTTTGGAATGGTGCACTGAGTCGGGTTGTTGTTAATCAGCGGCATATATACCTGTACTTTCGCTGGGCGAGCCCACTCCGTGAGTAAATCGTACTTCGTCGTCGCAGCAGACCAAGACAAAATAGCTCCCGAGCGAAGTTCGTCGTGTGTATAAGTGAAAAGCAAATCGTGGAAATAGGCAAACTAATGCTAAGGTCCATCAATCGCACAACCAACGCTGGGTGGAAAAGTTCTCGACCAAGGGAGGGCATTTTTCACAATAATTTCCGAAAAATCCAAGCATTTTTCGTAATTTCAGACAATTGTCATGAATTCATCGTAAAAGAAAAAAAAATCACCTCAGAAACACTTCAAAACTGTTTAAAACATTTGATAACTTGGAACCATGAGAGCTTTTTTAAAATTTATAGTATATGATACATTTTGTAAGTTCCAGAAAAATTTACGAAACTTTGTAAAGTGGTCAAGTTTTCGTCATTCAATAATTCCAAACATTTGTTCAGCATTTCATGAGATTCATAGGAAAATATCAATTATTCATTGGTATCTTAACGATTTGTTAAGAGCTTCTTAACTCAGAAAACTTTCAAGTTTTAGCGCAAACGAGGACACTTATCGTGACGTCCGATTTTAGAGCCCATGTTTTTTCGCTTCATTCGAGCGAAGCAAATTACCAGCGGGCCATTCGTGACTCTGGTTGGGCCAACGTCGGAACGTGAAAAAGCGTCGTCTCCGAAAGTCGGTCGGCTTTTCGAGTCTCCGCGGTTTGATAGGGTCGATTGAAATGTCGTTTGTCCCGCGTGTTCTCCATTGTTCCTGGGACGGCTCGGCTTTTGCATCAGCAGGGATCGATTCTTCCAGCAATAATTTTATATCGCCGCACTTTGACGAACGCGGAATTCGTTATTTTGCAAATCGAAAAACAAAAGCGCCACCGTGCAGTTCGAACGTTCGACGGGACAAAGCTCCGATTGAAAAGCCCGCCTTTTTCACGGCAACGCTGCCTTTCGTCGCTGGCAAATGTGGATCGAGAACGAACAACAGCAATATTCTGAATCGTATTTCAGCTTCGATTTCTGGGTTTATGAGTTTTTGAGAGGGATGGAGAATTTATAATTGGTTTTCGTTCGTTTTTGGAGCGAGAATATTTGTTGTACGTGCAATTCATGAGTTTCAAATGTTTAAGATATGAGTTCTTAGAAATGGAACTTAGAAAAGTTGAACGTAAATTTTGGATCATAAAAATTCTTGCAAATTTCAAATTACCAAAAAATTTGACGAAAACACTCCAGTTTCGTCAGACCAAATTTACAACCCCTAAAATACTCATTTTTCCCTCTCCTTCCAGAAACATTAAAAAAAACCCTCAAAGAGTTCCGAAACTGGACCAGAATCGCTAACGAACGTGCATAGATAAAACGCAACCTACAGCTAAGTAGAAGCAAGTCAGAAATGAAAAGTGAAATTCACGTTAGATCATTTCGTTGCAAGGTCACAAGACAGCCTCGCTGTTTCTACGTCATACTTCATTTCCATTGACGTCATACATGCACTTTTCTCTTAAGCAACAAAAATACAAACCAGAAATTGGCGCATAAAAACATGGCGCAAATTATGATCGCATAATTATTTGCAATATCGATTAACAATATCGTCGCAATTCACGGCTGAACAGCGTAACCTTCCTTGATTGTGATTATGCAATCCGAGCAGCCACTGAAATAACGATCGTAATTAAGCGTCTTCGACGGAAACTACACTTCTCGTAGAAAATTTTGATAATGTTCAGATCCGCGGATTCCAAAGTTCATAAACGAGGAAAATTTCGAATTTTAGACACATGTAAAAATTTCTGCATTCTTGCCAGCTTTCACGAACATAATTTATCAAATAATTAACTCGCGAATTAATTCATAATCAATTCATCAAATGAACAATAATTACTTTTATTCCCTAAAATGCATCCTTTTCTTGGGAGCTTTTCCCCCTTAAATCCATTTACTTCCCAGACACAACTCCATAAAAAAGCTTCGCATCTAATTTCAGAATATCACTCTCGATTAGAACTATTCTCGCCTAATCCGCGCACTTGGAAAACGATAACGTTAGATTAGTATTATGCGCGCCATGTTAATTGAGAGGAATGAATCGAAAGCTCGAGCAGGGAGTTGTTGCTTTCGGTGGAGAAACAAAGCAATTACAACCCGGCAACTTTTAATTAGCGCCGCGCGAATTCCGAATTCGATGTTCAATTAAAACTTGGCCATCATGTTTCGGCGTTTTCCGCGTTTTCCCAAGCGTGCCTCCAAAAACAATGGGAGGGGGGCGTTGAATATGCAAAATAAAAAGCTCCCTCATCAGGCATTATCGGGCGCGATCAATTATTCAATACCTCCAATACCTAGACCCTCCTAGCCCCTCATTTCCATCAACTTCTTTATTATTCGTAACTGTAACAATTTCGTCAATCCCGCTTGGTGCTTTTGGCGGACGAAAATGCGAAAAGTTTTTTCATTCGACGCGAAAAAGGAGGAGGGCGCTCCGCCGCGAACGAAACGTGCTTTATCTTGCAACTTTCGTTTCTCCTGCTCACTCGAGTCGTTTGCGAAAATTCAGCAACATTACGCCGCAGTTACTTATTAGTAGTGCGCGCATTTGCGAGTTTACAGCGAAATAAGGGTAATAACATCGCTGATCTTCGAGTAACGGTATTTTTTTCGGGGTAGCAAGAGGGAAAACTCTGGCTGTGATAACATACATGTTATCAGAGCACGTAGTTTGTTAGACATATTTTCTTTTTATTAATTTTTAGTATCGGAATGTTTATGAAAACGTTGTCCATCACTGTTTATTTAGACTTTTTTGTGAGTAGAATTGTCGCATTGAATGGTTTTTTTTGCCATCACTTCACTTGTATTTTTCCATTAATAATTCCGGCGAATCGATTCCGTGGAAATGGGATTCTCCCCGTTCTTTCTGGTCAATCGAGGCAATAACGTGAATTATCACGTTTTCCAATTAGCTGTTTAATTGATTATTAGATTGGGATTTATTCTACCCTGTAGACTAAATAATGCAGATCAACTGAATCGAGAGTGAAGCTGGAAAAACTGAATCCGATGCGTGAAAATCCCTTTATGCTTGTTAATTCTTTTAATTCCATCTACTCACGATTTGATTGAAAATCTCTTCTTTTCTGGTTTTTTTTCCATTTTTTAGGGTTATGAAATGATGCAGAGAAATTTGTTTTTTGACTAATAAATAGAAAAGAATATAATATAAAAATAATAAGAATATAAAGAATTTAATATAAAAATATAAAGTCCTCCATTTGAATTTCATATAGAAACAAACCATGTCCGGCACGTCTTCAAACTAATTACACCGCAATTACACAACTCAAGCCCTTGATTGCCCATGCGTATTTGCTGAAATGTCACGCTAGTCAGGTGTAATTATCTTGCATTTAACCACTCAGGGAGAATAACACAATGTGCTGCAAGACGAGATATGAAAGCAATTGATGCAATAAATCAAAGAGCTATAATACTACACGCAATTTCTTTTTAATGGATCGACCGATTAAACTGCCCCTTCAATTCCAGAGATTTTCGTGACTTTAATTGATTCGATTATCATCATGAAAAAACTCTATCCAATTAGTATATCAACTGTCAATTTTTGAAATAAAAGATTAATATTACCTTTCTTCACGTCTTAAAGCCTCCGTGCTCCGTAGAAATCTATGAATGAAGAGAGCTTTTTGCCCTTCGTTGAAATTAATCGATAGAGGGCCTCTAATCGAAGGATGTTTCCAATTAATATTTTCCTGTGCATAAAGCTCGCCCAGCGAAATTACACGTCTCGTAGAAACGTGCTCTTTCCTTTGTCCGGCATGAAATACAAGGCAAAAGCGCTTCGGAAATTGATTCTCAATGTGCATGGTGCATCCACTTTGAACGGGAGGAAATAATCTCATCGACCGCACGAGCTAAAATAGTTTTTTGTCTGGATGAGTTTATTAAATTATGCACGTCATGGACTATGTGGACTTTACTATAAAACACGGTCAAATTTTATTTTAATTAATTACGTTCATTTCCAAGTCTTTTAGCTTGACATTCGACACTCATTTTCAGTTTATGTGAATACTAGAAAAAGTTACTTAACTCGGTGCAATTTTTCGAAAATTTAAAACTTCGAAAAATTTTCGAAAATCAGTGAATTATTGATAAAAATTCGTTTTTTCATAAGGTCGATTTCATAAAAGTTTTATAGAATTTTCGATTTTTATAAAGTGGTTTTATAAAAACTTTAGAAAAAAATTTTTTTTAGAAAATCTGTCAAAATTTTCATACAATTTATCTGTTTTTTCATAAAAACAATTGAAAGCCTCTGAATTTTCTTAAAAACCTTCATTTTTATAACAACTTCGTGATTTCTATTAAAGTTTTCATATTTTTATAAAAAAAACTTTCCTGATATAAGGAATTTCTCTTATAGTAATATTTGGTACGTTTTTATTACACAAGGGAATAGAAAATCATGTT
>JAPYZK010000166.1:0-35295 GCA_030522785.1 Platygaster equestris
ACGTAATACAACGCAATCAGCAGCAGTGGTGATTCATGACAATCTGGTATCACTTTGTGTACCCGGTATAAGGAAATTTAAATTTTCGCGCCCAATTTTCGGCCGCCATCTTGACCACGTTTTAACCGGGTTATAACGCGGTAAAAAAATTGGGATCAATCGAAAACCCTACCAAACGTCTACTCAGAATCACGTGCGCATGGAGAACTGGAAACCTGGAGAATCAACTCGGGTGGTAAAGATCTTGGCATAAAGCTCCAAAGTGAGCTAGAGCCATAAGTTCAAGAAGAAGAACTCGGGTGGTGGGGGTAAGGACCGATGGCCACAAATCCGTCCAGAGTTGACCGTTAGAATGATGTAGGGTTTTCGATTAATCCCAATTTTTTTACCGTGTTATAACCCGGTTATAACGTGGTTAAGATGGCGGCTGAAAATCGGGTGCGCAATTTTAAATTTCCTTATACCGGGTACACAAAGTGATACCAGATTGTCATGAATCACCACTGCTGCTGATTGCGTTGTATTACGTTGTCTACCCGGTTAGGTTAGAAAAAATTGGGATCAATCGAAAACCCTAAATGTTTTGAAAAGAGATAGAACCATCCGCCCCCCTGCCACTATAGATATTCCTGTTATTAACAGTACTGAGTGCTGGCAAAGAACAGACTGAGTCAGTTTAATGGACCAGACTGAGCCCTCGTTAAACTAACCCGGCTTTTCCCGATCATTATGGTGGTCGGGTTATGCCATGAAATTTGGCACGGAAAATTTCTCTACTTATTCGGGAAATATTCCGGGCTTTTCTTTTATTATTTTTGAATATTTTTGAATTTATGTTCTCATATGTCAATCTGATAACAAGTCTATGTCATTATTCGTAATTGCATTCATTTCTATTCCAATTACGATATTTTTCGATGATACCAACTGTCAGAAATGTTGAAATTGAATGCGATGCAATATATACAACAAAAAACACGTCATGATGTTATGACGTTTTGTACGTTTGCACATTACCTGGTTTCATGTAACTACATGATAAAAGATTATAAGAAAATGACATCCTCCAGATCGCATTGGTAATTTTCCCTGTTTCGTATTCACCTAACTTGACAGCTCGGAATACGAAAATAATGAAGATCGGAAATTTTTTTCGTATTCTGAGCTGTCAAAGTAGGTGAATACAAAACAGGGAAAACTTGCAATGCGCGCTAAAGAATATTATTTCCTTATAATCTTTTATAAGTCGCATAAAACCAGGTAATTCGAACATATACAAAACACAACACCATGACGAGTTTTTTGTTGCATACATTACATCGCATTCAAATTCAATACTTTTGACAGCTCGTATAATCGGAAACAATCGTAATTAATAGAAATGAATGCAAATGTAGTATAGACTTATCGGATTTTTACATGATAACATAAATTCATAAATATATAAAAATAATACATGAAAAGCCCTGAATATTTCCAAAATTGGATAGGGAAGTATTTCCCGAATCAGTAAGGAAATTTTCCATACCAAATTTCCTGGCATGACCCGACCACCATAGTGGTCGGGAAAAGCGGGGTTAGTTTAACGAGGGAGTCGGTTTCAAATACCAGAGTGAGTACGGTTAGAGAATCGACTGCCTCTGCTACAAGCAGCAGCTGTCACTTGTGCGCGCAGCATGAGTCTGCCTGTAGCAGTAATCATTAGTTTCATAGGCGTAATGGTTCCTGCTATGGCATTACAGTTATTAACAGGACTCAGTATGGCTATGGCAGTCAGCGCCAGGGTTGAACACGGAATGAGTCAGGTTACGCTTTACGCGTTTTTCGTAACCAGACTAAGTAAGGTTACAACCGGAGCTAGTGCTGCCATTTATTCTCCGTGCACTATACCCCCATATGCGCAAGAACATACCTTGTCTTCTTGTACCATGGCTTTTGCCAATAACCGAGTCACCCTGAACACGCGTATAATATTTTCACCAGCTTCATCGAGCAAGACCGGGTATGCGGTTTTTGGACGTGGATGTTCGTCCTGTCGAAGCTCCCGGAACTGGGCGACACCCTGTTCATCGTCCTGCGCAAGCAGCCCTTGATATTCTTGCACTGGTACCACCACATCACCGTCCTCCTCTACTCCTGGTTCTCGTACACCGAGTACACGGCGTCGGCACGATGGTTCGTCGTCATGAATTACTGCGTTCACTCCATCATGTACTCGTACTACGCGCTCAAGGCCATGCGCTACCATCCGCCCAAGTTCATCTCCATGGTCATCACCGCTCTTCAGCTCAGCCAGATGGTCGTCGGGTGCGTCATCAACGTCAAGGCCTACCAGTACCTGGAGAGCGGACACGAGTGCCACATCACCAAGAGGAACATCAAGCTCAGTTTGACCATGTACTTCAGCTACTTTGTCCTTTTCGCGAGGTTTTTCCACAAGGCGTATCTTAGCAAGATGTCCGCGAAAAAGTCGTACTCCAATGGCGCCGCCGACTACAACAAACTCAAGGCTAACTAAAGGGGGGAGGGAGGGGGGAGTGGATCGATTTTTAGCCAGTGCTCAGGGTGTCGCCTCGGCGTCGCTTTTTCGAACAAGACAACGCAAATCAGCGACGACGAATCGACTGCATTTGTATAGTGTACGCTAGACAACGTATTTTTTACTCTAGGTTATTGTGTAGGTACCATTAGAATGGTCGTGGGTTACTTTTTTTTACGGGTCGGGGGTGAAAGGTGGATAGAGCAATTTTCGAGGTTTCTCAGGTTGAGATATGGAATTCCAAAAATTAAGTTGTCCATTTGTAGAGACTCGGTGCTGTGAACAGGTGGCGAGAAAAGACGATTTTCATATTTTTTTATAATTCTAGGTAAATTGATCGACATCGACTGTTATTAGATTTTATGATTACAAATTGAACAGGATCTGCCAATTTTACAATCGAAAGAAGTAATAGAATCATGTCAAAAGGGAAACTATGGATAAATTTTGCAAAAATACTGTAAACTATAGAAATGCTTTTTTGATATTTGTCATTGGAACTGTCATCCACAATTGATTCTCGATCGACCCAATCAGTTACGATGCTTGACGAATTTGATTAAAATCAGCCTTTTACGATTGTACATATGAAAGGAGGTATGAATGAAGGGTTTAGTTTTATTATCAGGAACGACGTATCGTGTTGTTTGTAAATATGTTTTTTTATCTTTCGCATGCAAGTTTCCCACAATTTTGCGGAACAGCATTGTACGTAGATAATTTTTTTTTCTTCGTTTTGGGTAATTTTTACGCGTTTGTTCTACCCTTCAGTTCCTAATTTCCGTTGCGAATAATTGTACAAACGTCGATGGATCGTAATAACATCGAAGCACATTCATGAGCGTGTTATAATTTATTGAATGCGGGAATCATAACCAACTCTTATGCACACGGTCACACATAAACACACGATTACAGTTTTTTGCAATAAACTTTTCAACGAAATTTTTTAAGAGCCCGGTTGTTACTTCTTCTGATTGTTTGACCTGGGTTGCTTTTTTGCGTCGTTGGTTTCGTGGGAAGGAGCGACGTTTGACTTTGCTTTTTTATGCTCGTCGTAAATTACGACGCATTAGCATGGTAATGTCAATGCGTTTGACTTTTCTGGAATCGAAAATGAGGCACGGCAAAATCGGGTTTAAAAGCTGAAGTTTTGGAGAAAAAAGCGAAAGCATTCGATAATTTTGTATAAAAATTTAAAACTGTTTAATGAGATGATCGAAAGTATGGAATTTTTCTAGATTTGCAGAAAAACTGTTTAGCAATAATCGTGGAATTTGTATTGCTCTGATTATTATAAGTTTTTCATCACATTGTCATATTTCGAAGAATAACTGGTTTTTTGTTTCGACGAAAAGTTGGTTTATTTTATATGGATTTTGTTCGCTGATATTTTCAGTATTACATAAGATTTACGAGTTGCGATTAGAGAAGTTCGAGACTGCACATGAAATTCAATATGCATCGCGTATGCTGTTGAATTTTTTTTTTTCATGGAAGAAACCAAATGTGGTCGAGAGCTGTGTCCTCAGCTCATTTCAAGTCAAGGGTTTTTCGTTGGCTTCACTGTCGTATAAAATCTTATATTTTATGTGTCTGTGCAGGCCCATCGACAGGGGGGGGGAGGGGAGTGTTTCCCCCCGGGCCCGGACTTCCGAGAGGGGCCCGGATTTCTGGCAAAAACATTAATTTTGTACGACTACATTAGAAAAAAGTGCTGCACGATTTTTCGAAAAAATTGCTAAGATGTGGAGGCTGGAAAATGATCAATTTTTGGAAGAATTTTTGTTATGCTTGAACATTTTTCCAGAGATAAGGGGGCCCGTATGTTGTAACCCCTGGGCCCGTATTTACTCTCGACAGGCCTGTGTCTGTGTTTTTGGTATGATTTCTTCACAATTTTACAAACAAGTGATGGCGTCAGTGATACGGTTACAAATTCGGATGATTTATCAGTTATAGTAATGCGCGTCATGCAATTATTTCAATATCTATGAACTAGCTTGAAATCAGATTTTTCTACATTTCATAAATTAAATGTGGCCTCATTCATGTAGACAGTCATTTTTTACTAAAATAGTCGAATTTGACGACTGTTCTTCATAATATTCAAGTATGATGAAATGTTAATTTTGTTCACTATCCATGCTATTCACATACAACTTTCTCCAGTATTTGTCATATCTTCTCAATATGGAGTCGAATATTTAATTGAATTTTTTTGCTGTAGCTTGTAAAAAGTGGAACATTCATAGAAATCAAATCACAAGAACTTCGATCAAATTTAATAAATTGTAATATTTTAAACTTTCGAAAACTTTCAGAAGTCCTTCATTATTTCAGACGTAATATTTGAAAATTTGTAAATTGTTTGAACCGAAAGCGGTTTAAGGTCGAAGTTATAGATTAGGTAACATTACTTTTGAATATACATGATAAAACGACGAACTAGCTGTTATGCTTAAATATTCGAATAGCCCGTGCTTCATTCCGCATGCGTTCAAAATGGCGGATTCTGACCGGTCTTCACGCGTCCTGATGGCGCGTCTCGCGCGATGTTTATGTGTGATATCTCGGCGTTTCCGAACGGAAAATTAACATTCCCGGGATTTGTTTGGAGTATAAACTTACTATTCGAGTGAAAACTTCGTTCAAAACGTCTAATGATCCCTAAATATGGATCGGCGTCGCAACGCCGTAACAAATTGAGATCAATCGAAAATGTTATAACGAATCAACCAAAGTCACCGAATTCTATACTTGTTTTTATGAAAATCGCGTTCCGTGGTGAAGTTTTCGTATGCGCGTGTGTATGCATTTGGATCCAGCTCACCAAATTTGGATCATATATTAGTCACAACAGATGGCAACATCGGACAACAGCCATGACAACATCGGTGAGTCCTTTTTGTTAACATGTGGATTAATTCTTGTAGGTTCATTGAGGGGAAATATTCGTGGGTTGACATTTTTCATTGCGTTTCTTCTGAATTCGCGCTTTATTTTTTAAATTATAAATTTTTCTTAAATTTCCATATCGACTAAGAATTTCGTAGAGTAAGATTCGCGGATAATATATGCTATGTAGACGATATTTTTACACACGCAACCGTTTTTCTGCAACATTGTAATTTCGTGTTTTTTTATTTATTTATTTATTTTTTATTAATTAATCATGGTAAAATGATTATGAATAATCACTAACACTCTCTTATATCAATCAACACACAAGTTAGAATACGCGAAACAATGTAGCGGTTTCAAAAAACAGTAACATGTTTGATTTGCAGGCGAAATCGATAAAACACATATTTTCGAAAATATAAAAACACTTGCTGACGCCACGCAAAAACGATTAAATAGTTCTTTTTGACTAATCCCACTGCAGGACATCATGAAATGTCACCTTTAGCTCAAAAAAATGTTGGAATCTACATTCTACAAACATCGAAGTTTTTAAATATGAAAATATATTTATGCAATTAACTTCCGAAAAACTTCCAAATTTGCGAAGTATCTTGACACATTTTGTGTATTATGATTCAAAACTTTTTCTACGGTTGATATAAATAATTGTGATGACTTATTTTATTTGCGACAAATCGAATGATTTGGAATACATATTTTAATTGCAAGATGATCCTCAATTTTATCTACTTTCCACTTTGCCCTGCGCGTAATCACTCTGATACCAACGTAACTATTTTTGCGATAATATTTTATTGTTTATCAACAAAGTTTACAAGTTATAGTTCAATAGAGTTAAAGTATTGTGATATTTCAGTCGTAAAATTTTACGACATGCTCCGCCGTTACTCACGACGTTCGAATGCAGTGCTTCAAAGAAAATTACGCCTTGATTTACATCGTTAATCATCCGAAAATGTTCGCAAATCGTTTGCAATTTTCGGAAATTTATGAAGATTTTTCAAAACTTCGTAATACTCAGGAAATGTTACAGAAAAATTCACTAGTGTAATCTGTGCAATTTTACAGAATTTTGTTTGTCCTCCAAAACGGTCATAGAAAATTTACGATAATTTGATGAGTATTTTAAAAATGTTGGGGAACAAATTGTTCGAAACTTGAAACGAAAATGATATAAAAATAAATTTAACGAAAAATTCTATCAAAATTTTCAATAATATAGAAACTTTCACAAAAATAAATTAGTATATTTGTCCCAGCAACATAAAGAAAATCGCATTTTCTCCTCGGCGTTGAGGAAAACGTTTTCCAACAATCCTTTGCAATTTCAATGAATGTTTTAACATTTTTTTAGCATGTTCCATAATCGTCGGACATTTTCGTTAATACGTGCATATGTTCGGGGTTTAAAAGAATTCGTTCTCGAAAAGCCTGAGACTTTCATAAAATTTTCAGAAAAATTTTCTTTCAAAGACTGAAAGAAAAACATTCCACGTACATTCAGAAATTTGAGTTGTAAATCTGCTGCGGAAGGAATGACATATATATTATGTTAAGTTTTTTAATTAATGAAATGGATTCGAGATATGCCAGTTCATGAATCCAAACTCGCCGCATAATTGAATACGATCGATACAAAAATCGATAAAATATTGATCGATTGTAATCAAGTAAATCAAACAATTCGTCAAGTGTTTTGCGAACGAGTGATTAATTCAACATCCATATATTAATTATTCATTTTATTTATGACAACTTCACATTATGTATTAATTTTATAGTATGCAGCATTGAAGATTTCCTCAGAATTTAGTAACAATTGTAGCAACTGTAGTTACTTGATTTGTCTGCAGACACTTTACTGGATTCGAATCAATTCCATACTCAAATCTGCAGTGAATTCAACAGAATTTAAAATTTATTTTTTCTAACGGAAAAATTTAAAAAATCACAGTTAGGTAACAGAAATTCAGACGAAGTAACGTGCTTAAATTGTTTAGTAATTATAAATGTTTTTGAGTAACTAAATTTTAGGTTACATAAGAATGTCGGCAAGATTTCATTCAACTCAAAAACTGAGTAGAACATGTCTAAAAGTCTATTAATCATGTATATATTCTCATCAGGCATTTTTTATCGCAATGTATACATACATAGTAAAATCAATCAATATCTATAGTGATTATGCCATCGCAAAAGTGTTGAACCTTATAATTCATACTGAAGTTGATGATAACGCTTATCACGCTGCATTTAAAGATATCACGTGGCAACAAGTGTCGTGGTTCACATTAAAAGTGATTGAATGCGCGTCAAGCTAATCGCGCGTTTAAATGGCTTCATGTTTTTTACATTTCTTGAGTTCGCCAAGTGAAATTTTGAAATAATTTTTATATTTCTGTCCATTCTTTACACGTTTCTGTGAATTTCTACACTCGAAATTTAAAAAAAATAGCGTGTAGTGGCTGGGAAATTGCTCTATAGCGACTTAGTTTACCGGGTGGATAGTTTTTTTATTTCCTTGATCGATTCGTCTCCTCTTTACGAAGAAAATGAGCGTTCAATCATCGAAATTGAAGTGGGGTTTGCCATTGAAAAATGGGATTAGATCTGTGTAAGTTGGCCCCCCATAAATTGATTCTTATAAAAATTATTAAAATCTTATGAGGTTTCCAGATTCCTTATAAGATTTTTCATTCTTATAAGGTCAATCTTGTATAAACTCTACAAGATTCACGATTCTTATAGAGTTGATCTTATAAAAAAATTATAAATAAATTACCGTATAAGAATTTTTTTCTTATCAGGTTTTTATAAGGCCAACCTTATAAGAATCGTGAACCTTATAAGGTTTATGTAAGGTTGACCTTATAAGAATGAAAAATTTTGGAAATTCTTATAAGAATCAAAGTTATGAGGGGTATATACGAATCGCTTGTAGCCGAATGAAAAAACATCGGAGTTATGACTTAATGTTATAAAATCTCTTGATTTCATTAATGTCTCTCTGTTTCCTACTCTTTTTGGGTTCGATGAGTAAAATTTTGGAGTAATTTTTAAATTTCTGTTCATTCTTAGACGTTCTTAGACGTCTGTAAATTTCGAAACTTGAAATTCCGAAAAAATAGCGAATATCGGCTGGGTAATTGCTCTGTAGCGCCCAAGTTTTTCTTGCGGGTCCATTTTTTTTTTCTCATTCTCCCTGTTGATTTGTCTACTTTTTATGAAGAAAATGAACGTTCAATAAAAATCGATGAACAGCCTTTATGGTCGGTCGCGGGCATCGCGGCATTGCTTTGACGGCCCCGTAACAACGGCAACACGCTATTCATTGTCGTAAGCCGGGAAACATAGTGTGCACAAGCGGCAGGCGCGCGTGCACAGACCTGTGTCACCATCGAACCCATCGAAGTAAACAAAAAGAATTTCAATATCAAAATAAACAACAATCCTCAAAAAAAGTAAGTATTCATCAATACGCGATTCTTATGTTACGTCTAATCGAAATATAAGTGATTTCAATCAATTACCATTTTCTGGTGGTTGTTTTGAATGATTTCAAAATAGAGGAAACGTATCTACTTTCTTGTACTTGACATATCTAATTCCTTGCAGATTTTGTTGGAGTCGAGTCGTCAAAAAATGGAGAATGTTTTCGGGAGGGAAGAAATCGACAAAAATAATGAAATGTTCGATGCAAGAATTGATTCAGCCAGTTCTTCGCCTGAACAATGTCACGACGATTCAGTTATAAAGGTTACTATTCAAATTTATTACAATCATATTTATTATTAGTTTAAAATAAGTTCTATTGCAGAGTTTTTTTTGGAGTTAATTGCAAAAGTTTAAGTTAAAAAAATTACAAAAAAATTTTAGGTTATGTGACATGTTTACATGTTGATGAAAAAATTAAAATCGACGAAATGTTTGTACTTGACCTTCGACCTGTGCGTTTTTGGAACTTGAAAGTTTTTTCAGAAAATTTAAGAATTGATTTATTAACAATCTTCACATGGCTAAATCTTCCAATAAAAATTTCTAATTTTTCAGAAGTTGGCAATATTAAAAATTCCAGATTTTTAAATTTGAAATTGACAAATATTTTGATTTACCTTTCAAATTTTCTGTGACTTCTTGTTCTACTGTTATATCTTTTTTCTTCTTGATATTATTTTCTCAATATAAAAAATTTATTTTCTACTCCTTCAGTACGTAAAGTTTCGCATTTTTATCTTTTGTTTTTACATTTCCTATTTATGATGTTTATTAACCATGATTAATTAATTGATTTGTGTTTTTCTTCCATAGATGGTGAGATCAACAATTTAAAACCTTGTATTATTCAAAGCATGAACCATTTCTTCCGAAATTCTATAATTTTCCTGCTCCCAGCATGTCAAGTTTCATTTTTTCATTCTGTCTTAACATTCATACTTATTCCAACATTTCTGGAAATCAAATTTTTCCATTTTATCCTTTTTCTGTTTTGGCGAAAAATATCCCCATTTTTAGGTGGAAGTGGAGACTCCGAATTCGCACCTGGAAATTGAAGAAACGATAGATCACGGAATGACTGATATTATTGAATCAGAAATTGACATAGTCAAACACGAAATCAATGTGAATATGGACGAGGATGATTACATGAACGACATGTTTGGGAACGACATTTTACTTCCAAATCCCAGGATGAGCAATCCAAAAGAATACAAACAAGTCAGAGAGAAAAGCAAAAAAGAAATGGAAGAGGAAGAAAGGGAGAAAATGCAGTAAATGAGAATTTTTGGATTAATTTTCTCACCACTCAGTTTTATGTGATTACTGTTTATTTATTAGAACTGTCAAGGAAAAAAATGCATCAGAAAGTATAATCCAAACTTGTATCTTATAATTTTTAATATGACAAACTTTAACAAAATTTAAATTTTGTCAGCATTTTTTACAAAATTTTTTCAATTTACAAAAAATAGAAAAAGTGTCATAAGCGTGATCAAAATTATCAAAATTGTTTTGAATAGTCTTCCATTTTTGAGCATTTTTACAAATCACGAAAACTTGGAATTATTTTTTGCTATTTCCAACAAGTCAATTCATTTTTCCAAAATTTCCTGAATATTATTTTTTATGGCAAAGAAGTTTTGCAGAACTATGTATTTTCGAACTATTTTAAATTTTTCTAAACGTGAAGCTGTAAAATGTTGAAAAATTTTCAGAGTTTGTTGTTAAATGATAAAATGAATAAATAATTCAAAAATATATAATTGTTGAAATTTTTCAGAGTTTTAGTTTCAAATTTCACAGAAGACCAATTGGACCGATACGAAATGTACAGACGAGCAGCGTTTCCAAAAGCTGCAATCAAAAGAGTGAGTATTTAAACTTGAAACAATTCTTTGTGCATCAGTTATGTATTAATTTTAATCTGAACATTTTTCATTTCAGATTATGCAAACCATTACTGGTTGTTCGGTGTCTCAAAACGTTGTGATTGCAATGTCTGGTATCTCCAAAGTTTTTGTTGGAGAAATCGTTGAAGAAGGTAAAAAAATAGTAGGTCAATAAAAATTTGTTTTCGTTTTCGAATCCGTTTTCAGAAAAATTTCTTGATTCTTCAGCTCTAGATGTAATGGAAGAACACCAAGAAACCGGTCCAGTGCAACCGAAACATCTGAGAGAAGCCGTTCGCCGAATACGACTTCAGGGAAGAATCCCAAATGGGAAAGGTCACAAATTATTCAACAGATAACGATTGATAATGGAGTTTCGCTCCAACCATAAAATACAACTTTATTGGCAGTTATTATTTTTCTATGTTCGCAAAAAATCAAAATGGAGAACAAACTTCACATTTTTTCCTTTTTGTATGATCGGGAAATCTCGTATGGTAATTATTTAGATAAGGCTGATTTTTTACTAATTCCCAAAATCTCATGAGGTATTATTTTCTTATGCGGTCGACTTCATAAGAAATCAGATACTGTAAGATTTTGAAAACTTTTGTAAGCATCAAAGTTATTGGAGTAACATAATCTAAAAGTAATAAATGCACTTTTTTGTTCAATTTTAATTTACCTTTGTTTATCTCAATTTTGTGGAATAAACAAAACTTTATATGAAAACTGTTTCACTTTAATTTTCTGCGAACACAGAAACGAAGGAAAGTTCCAATGAATTTCCCTTTCCACCGGAGTTTGAGCAAAAACCGATATTTCGATAAGTTGATTACGAGTGAAACGAATTGAATGACAGAAATCGGAAAATGGCCAGTGGACCGAAATGAAAGAGATCATTTCGACACTTATCTCGGTGTTTGGTCCAACTTTCCCTAAGACCGGTTATTTGGAATCGATTTGAAGCCCCGAGCGACGTCGATATTTTTTTTTAACAAGAAAACCGCGTACCACGTGTTACATTTTTCTCGGTCTTTGCTTTTCCGTCCAGGAAAGAGATAAAAGTCGGCGGTTTCAGACTGCATTTTTGCGCAACGTTTTGCGTAATGCGCCTCGAGGCAAAGAGAAGGGCGATTTTTTTCGCCTTTTACGCCGACCTTCGACTTGAGAACAATTAAGAGATGCGCGTGGTGCTGATTGAATGCGAATTGTGATTTAATTGGGAAATGTAATTTCAGCTTGATGGAAATTTATGATTAGAGTAAAGTGAATGAATTGTTATTACAGGATGTGTATCAAAATGTTTGCTTACTGAGATTTAAGATTTTTAAGAAAAAAAAAATTTTTTTGCGTGTTTTATATGAGAAATACAGTAAAAGTAAAATTTGATGTGAATTTTGAAAATTTGGAAAGTTTTCCAGATTACCAAAAATTCATCATTTGTGAACAATTTTAAAATTTTGGTAATTTTGAGAAATCCGATAATTCAGAAAAATTAAAAAAATTTTGGACATTTCAGAAATGTGAAAAATTCAACAATGTTAACAATAATTATTCAATTGAACAATTTAAAAAATTTTTTAAATGTTTGGAAATTTACGCATTTTGTAAATTTCGAAATTTCAAGCAATTTGAAAATTCAGAAATTCGAAATAACTTAGAAGATTAAAAAATTTTGAAAATTACAAAATTTTGAGAATCTCGAAAAATTGAAAATTATAAACAATATGAAACATTTGACAATTTTTAGAAATTGCATAGTTCCGAAAAAGTTTAACATTTTGAATTGTTGAACATCCAAAACATAGTTTGAATGTCGAAAATTTGGAAAATTTAATTACAATTTTATTCCAGAAATTTTAGGAAATTTGAAATTTTGACTGCCTGGCGGCAAAAATTCGGCCGCCTGTTTGACTTTAAAAAGGGCTGGAATTTGTGGGAAATTATGAAAAAGTTAAGCCATGTGGCGAATCATACAAATTAAAAAAATTTATTTGAACAAAACTTGAAACTATAAATACAACGAAGAATTCCACGACATATCTATGTACAATTTTTCAATATCCATATACATAATCAAAAACCTACCAATTACTTTAATTTATCAGTAGACAAACGGAAAAAGTAGTTTTTGTTCTTTAAGTCTTCTGTGAATTTTCTGCATTTTCGAAATGATCGCTTGTTTGGAAAATAACAGGGGGTCTGTAAACTCCAACATTCTTCACTGTTGATGGAACTTCCGCTGTTTTTTTCTATAAGCAAAAGTACGAGGTAATTTTTGATCAAAACTTTTATTATCATAAAGCCAACCTACTTTCATCAGATTTATATGGGTTGAACTTGTGTGAAACTTGAAATCTTATAAGGAATTTGAAAATTCTTATTAGGCCGATTTGAGAAAGACGTAAAAATTTGGAAGTATAAATCTTACAAAAAAGGAGAGAGGGTTGAGCATCCCGAAACGTTTCTCTGGCGCGCCGAGCTCGACTTCGGCGTGTTCGACGTCGGCCTCCAAAGTGGCCAGGTCGACGCCGACCCTGTCGACCAATTTCTCAAGAGCGTCAATACGATTGCATAAATTTGCCAACTGCGGTCTTAGGGATCGGAAAAGTGGAATGTGCTCTCTCGTGCACTTTGCCCCTTCTATTTGCAACTAGAACGCACAATTTTCCGTTAATTACTGTTCTTCGGGAAGCATTTTTCAATGGACTAGGCGAATAGCTAGTGATAAAATTTAGGTCACATACTGACGAGTTTATGAGGAGTTGAGGGAATTTCGTAAACATAAATTTTTACCCGCAACAAGCCTGTAACGACCCTGAAGCGCCACCTAAAAAGTGAGGGTTATGTAGCACTTTACCAGTCCAGTCACGTAATTAGTTCCGAGCGCCATCTCCCCCTCACGTAATTACTTCCGACGACCGCCGCCTGATAACGCATAATGTACGCGGCGGCCATCGGAACTAATTACGTGACTGAACTGTTGGAGTACTACATAACCTCACTTTGTAGGCGACGTTTCAAGTCCGCCACAGACTTTGTTGCGGGTTAAATATCGTACATTACTCGTAAACCTGAAATGAACAATATTCAAATACATTTTTGACATGTTCTCTTCATATTTCAAAATAATTATCCAATTTATTTTAATTTCAATCAGCTGATCATATAAACAGGAAAATCCATAAATTTGCAAATTTTAATTTTTGAAAAACTGTTTAGTTCAAATACTTTTATGTGACTTTCCATTTAACTTCTTATAATGAGCTTCACTTATTTAGATATTTTAAAATACACATACGTTTCTAAGCTTTCAAAATTGGTTGACAAATTTTATTGAGCTCAATCGTAGATGATATATGAATATGTACCGCTACTATATCATGTAATAATATTCACCATTCCAATTAATGAACCAAATTCTTCCAGTCTCGTTTGCATTTCGTCGACATTTTCGCGGACCTGCTTCATCTATAACAAATTTATTCATTATGGAACCTGCCAATTTTTTCGAATTGGAATTTATACGGGCAAAAACCGCTGATATGGCGACCCTGAAATGATAAGCTATGAAAAAACGGTTATGAATGAAAAATTCAAAATTAAACAGAATAATTCGTTGTGTAAAACCATGAAATGATTTTGAAGATATCATCATCTCAAATCGTTAATATACAAATTGGATTAAATCGTATTTCACTCGTGTGTTCGTTCTTGCAACTTTTTGTATTCAAATCTCCGGTTCATATACTTAGTGTGGTGGCAAGTTTGTCGATATTATGACAGCTGCTGAAACCTGCTGAAGCTTTAGATATGCATCTTTTTATGATCATTAAATAACAAAATAACATTAGTTACGCTTACCTCATCAAGTAAACTAAGGTCCATGAACGCAGCATAATCTTTCGCCAATTCTTCGATCATTTTTTCAATTTTTTCCGCAAGAAAAAAAATCAATCGAATTCGGGTTCTTTTACGTCGAACTGCGTCAACTCTTATCACCCCACGTTGGCACCCCTGATCACGCGCATGCACGACTGTGCACGACGACAGAGTTCGAAAAAATAAGGCGCGGGATTGAAATGCATAATAATATCGCGCATTACGGAAATTACATACAATTAAAGGACTGCGGATGAAATCATTAATCTGTGTAATCCAATTCGACACTCATTTAATGCAATGTGACATAGCAATTGACATGGAAAGAAATCTGTAATAATGACTTAATATTATAGACTTTCCGAAACTCGATTATGTAAAACTGCAATGTTTTCGAGTTTGGGAATAATTAGTTATTTCGACGTCTGGTTTTTTACGTGTTCTCGAAAATTGATTAATTATTCAGTAGAGTTGAATGCATTTTAGACGTAAGTAATAGCATTTTTACGTAACCATTGGTTCAAAATTATAAATGATCGTATCTTATGAAATGTCAATGGTACAATATTTACGATAAATTTTTTGAGCTAAATGTCGAGACGCTGTGGCAAAGCAAAATTTCTTATCGATGTTGAGTATTGGAAGGTTAATTATCATTTATGAGGTGGCTAATGTACGAAAATAAATATACGACGCGAAAGCTTTCTTGAAAGTCGAGCGATTTTTGGACCAATAATGGATTTAGGAATTTATTGAGGGTCAGGGGAGGGAGTTTATATTTGCATACTCAAATTCATAAAACTACTTATGACAGATATCAAAATGCTAGCAATTGTAGTATATTATACTTATTAATTATAGGCGGTCAGCGATTTGTACGCCATACTACACAAAATCCCATCTTACAATGGCAAGCTCACTTCAATTTCGACGATTTAACGCTCATTCTGTTTGTGAAGAGTAGTCAAATAAATCGAGAAAATGAAAAAAGCTATCCTACTAACTGTGCTACTACATAGCAATTTTCCAGCCGCTATAATGCGCTATTTTTTCGAAATTTCGAGTCAAGGAATTTACAGACGTCTATGAATGGACACAAGTATAGAAATTACTTCGAAATTACACTCGAAGAATGTAGAAAAGAGAGAACAATCTATAAAATTGAGCGATTTTGAAAAATTCGGTCGTTATTTTGTCTTCATACTATAATACTTTTCGATAAAATTTGAGACAGTCGTAAAAAAACTCGCCTTTTCGACAAGTCTGCGAGCAATTTTTTTTGGAAATCCTTTGGAATCCAGAAAAATTTAGATATTAGATAAAATTTTGTAAATTAATGCAATTTTTAGAAAAACTTTCGCATTTTTTGAAAGCAAAAGAAAAAATTTAGAAGAGAATAATTTCGTGAGCCAAATCAAAACATTCAAATGTGTTTCGAAATCAAAAGAAAATCGAAAAAATCGACTTTACTGGAAAATCCATTTATTATGGCCGGAATCTGAACAATATTATCGTTGATTCGGTCGAACTTTCACGTAATTACTTTGAAACGTGCAACGAACTCCGAATAAATCAAGTTTGTTCCGAAATCAAAGCTTGCTCCATGTTAAATAGCAATAACTTGATAGCTTTCCCTTTTTACCTCACTTTTAACACGCCTGACATTCACGCCTTGTACTCGTCGTTTAATTATGTCATGTCTTTCACGCCGGAATTTCCTCTCGCTTCTAACGTCGTAATTAAAGCACCGGAAAAAAATGCTCATTACATAAAAAAAGTATGACATCCTCATCCCACAAAATTCAGCTCGAGGGTTTCATGTTTTCATCGGGATACCGTTCATTTACTGTAATAATGCCTCAACGTCGACTTGAAAGGAATTATGATGATCATTTTTAGAAGGAAAATATTTTTTATAATATTATAATTTTATACTTCATAATGATGAATTATTTCCGAAATCGGAGTTAGCCTACATACCGTAGGTGTATTAAGGGCCAGATTTACCTATAAGGGCGCCCTGGGAAAACTGAAATAAATAGAAAACAACATCCGGAATTTTCTTCTAGAAATTTTTCGCTTTTTAATGGAAGTTTTGTAATTGGGAAATTTTTCGAGGTTTTTGGAGTTCATTATTTTTTAATGATTGAAATTAAAAAAGTTTAAAATTTTTGACAAATTTTGAAGTTGAGAAGCAAGGTACTGAAATTTCTGAAGTTAGGGGGTTTCGAATATATTAGTAAATTTTAAATTTTCGTAGAATATAATGAAGTTTTCTTTCTTTGGTATTTTTGGAAATTTTAGAAGTTCTAAAAATTTTAGAATTTTCGAAGCAATTTGGCGTTTTACAGTTGTGAAATTTCTAGATGTTCCAAATTGTAAAGTTTTAAAGCATCGGAAATTTATAAAGTTCTGGGCCACTGAAGTCTTCAACCAAAAGTTTCCAGCTTGGAAATTTTAACAAGATTCAAATGATTTTAACAGTCTTAATTTTTGATGTTCTCAAAAATTTGCAGAGTATTTTGAAATCTGGGAATCTCCAAGTTTGAAAATTTTCAAAACTTTAGGAATTTAGCAAGTTTTGAAGTTTCAAAATTTGCATATTTTTATTTTTCAGCGTTATCACAATCAAGATGTATGCAAATTTCACAAATTTTCAGTTTCCAAGATTTTGAACTTTTATAATCTGGGAATTCAAAAAATGTTCGAAAATTTCAAAATTTTGGAAAATCAAAAAAAAATTCACTAAGTTACACGAGTGTGAAATTTCAGTAAGTCTTAAGTTTTGGATATTTCGATATTTTCAAAATTTATCGAACATCCAGATAATTGAAAACAAATTTCACTTGAATCCTCATTTTTGCCACCCCCTCCGGTGCGCCATCGTGTGCAACTACCCATGTTGCCCCTGTATAAATCCGGCCCTGCGTGTATTGGTTGCAATACTCTGAAAAAAACCGCAAATGACGTGTTGATGCAATTCATGGGCTATTAGACAGTTATGCATATTATCAATTTTTCAGGCACTTTTGCAAACGACGAATTTCCTGCGTGGGGTAATTTTTGTTTATCGGCTTATAATCACGCAAAATCGTGAGAGAAGTTCCTTTCTAATTTCATGTGCTCTGATTAAAAGTTTTGCAATCAAACTCTGAAACCAAGGATTAAACTTTTGTTAATCTTCGTCTTACTTTGACAAATTTTATAATTGCATCTCTTCATTTCTTAGCGACCCTGATTCGTGCACAAAAAATTAAAACACTATCAATTTATACTTCCGTTGTCGTTTTCAACAGTGTTCATCATTATAACTCGATAATTCACAAAAGTAAAATATCGGTTCATAAAAAGCCCCTTAAAACGTGTTCACTAACGTCTCGAAAAGTACAGTAACTGAACGCTCCGTGCGTAAATGAAAATTTATCCCTGCTTCTTTTACTTTACGACAGATAATTGACCTAATGAAATGTCGATGGCAGCCCTGCAAATTGCGATACCTTCACTTTTCAATCGGCGAGATTTTCTTATGCGATCTTTCTTTGTAGAAAATTTCGCGCAATTTTAGTGATTGCAACTTCAATACGCGGTCAAACGATCAGTGATGTAATTCTGAAAATTTCACGAGAACTTACATTTTCCGTTTTTCGCGGATGTGAATGAAAAAAGTGACGTTGAAAAATGAGATACTCCCGATTCGGAGAGTTTTTACTACCCGTAGCGAATTTTTGCTCGTATTTCAGTCAAGTTATATCACTGCGGTTGAGTGAATGATTAATTAATGAAAAACATGTTATTTTTATTGAAAAATTAGGAAATAGTGGGAAGAAACTGCGAATATATATTTAAAAAGTTCATTAAAATATCACATTTTGAAAAAAACAATTGAGGTGGCTCGATCAATCTTCGTCTTTGGAGATTGATTTTTTTTTTTTTTTTTGAAAGATATTGCGAGTATCGATATTACGGTTCATTGCAACAATTAAGAGCGTGACTATTCTTTGTGAACTTAATGAACAAATTAGAAAATGCGCCAGTTGAACCAGTAAAATTTTTATAGAAGTGCATTATCCAACTATTCGATCAACTTTTTGTATGATTGAACAATATAATTTGTTATGGAGTACATTGTTTGTCAAATAACGCAATTAATTTACGAATTGAAGTGAAGTGAATTGAGTGTAAGTGAATTTTTGGTAACGGAGCGAATTCGAAAAAAAATCAACCTATGGGCCCTGGTCGTCATTTACTGGTAGGGGAATATGGGGCAAAGTGAAGACAGGGGCAAAGCAGGACGGTGAGGATATCTTTAATGTGGTATGGCATTATCTACTAGCAATTTGATGAATTTCGTTTCGAATCGTTACCGAGATTTTAACTCTAACTAATTATTTTGAAAAGATTTAATTTAAAAATAAAATTTTGAGGATTTTGAAAAGTTCGATCATTTCAAACATCCAATAGATGTCGAAATTGTGTGAAAAGTAAGAGTTTTTTTCTCTTTTGTTGATGTAGAAAAATTGGTGAATTATGAAAAATCCAAAAATCTCGAATAACTTGGAAATTGGAACAATTTTAAAAATTATAAGATTCTAACTAATTTTGAAAATAGTTACGATTCTAGAAATCCCAAATATTGTGAAAATTTTGGAATAATTACGAAGTTTTGAAACTTCTGAGATTTTTAGATATTTCAATAATTTTCGCCCATTTTTCAAATTCGAAATTGTTAAACTTTCGAGAATGTCAGTAATTCTGTTCTCAAATTTCAAGGAACCTGCAGATTTGCAAAGTTTCAAAAATTTTGACAATTTAAAATTTAAAGGCTCTGAAGAATTTAATGCGTTTCTTAATTTCGAAATATCCAAAAATTCCAAGATTTTGATGATGTTCATGTATTTATCGGTTGAAACATTTTTTAAATTGTAAGAATTTTCAAAATTTTGTTATTTTTGTAAACGTGAATTTTATTCAATCTGAAAATTTCATAGAATTTGGCGACTAAATGATGGACAGAATTTTAAGATTTCTAGAAGTTAGTTAAAGTGAATAGTTCTGAAATTTCAAAAAATTATGATGATTTAAAAAGTTCCAAAAATATTCACAGTTCCCAAAACTTCCAAAATTTTCCGTGAATCATACAATTTTGATAATTGTAAAACATTTCTGAATTTAAATATTTTAAATTTTCGTTAATCAAAAATTTACAAACTAGGAGCATTGTTCAAAATTCTGGTAGTCTCAAGTATTTTCTCATAATTTCAAAATTTATTTAACGGGTGTGATTTAAATTTGAAAATTGTGCAATGGTTGATTCAAAAACATAACGGTATATCACATTGCAGGCATGCGGATAAAAATGTCTAGACAACCGTTGTTTAAAAATCGACTTCATCTGCAAAAAAGATGTCAAAAAGATCCTTGAGAGTCATGTTAACAGTACAATTAATCACAGAACAGTAGTAGTAATTAATTTTGCATCCACATCTACCGCGAATATGTATTTTTACCCATAAACAAAAACAAGACGTGTATTCATCCTTAGATCGTGACATCATGTTTTTTCGGAAAGAATAATTGTGTAAAGAAATTTTTTGTTGTAGCATTGTTAATCGACTTTGATTGCAGTAGGTATCCATTTTTTGTTATGGGTTGAAAATGATGCAAACGGCAAACTGACAAGTTTTTTGTTTGTTCGAATTGCACCATTGGAAACGCGCATGTAGTTTGAGTCTGAAAGCATGGAGATATAAAGAGAGAAATGAAGTCAAGTTTCGTGTGAAATTAACGTGCCTTTTCCGTCAATCACTTTTTTGCGGGAGATATTTGAAGCGATAGCAGCATGCTTGATCAAAAATGAGAAATTCGCGAAAAGAAGCAGAATGTCTCATGGAAGATAGTAATTAATACTTTTTCGGAAAAGACGTTTTTCCGAAGTCTTCAGGGAAATTTTCAATACAATTTTATGCTTTTCCAAACTCACAGGAAATTTATAAATAAAAAAATATATATTTTTCTTCACTCTAACTTCAAAATTGGTACTTCAAATAGTTTTTTCGGCTAGTATGAAGAAAAGTACTGTGTTGCGCACGCTGGCAATTGTCGATTTTGACGAAATTAAGAGTTGTGGCACGAGCCGAAGGCGAGTGCCGCAACTTTTCATTTCGTCAAAATCACCAATGCCAGCTTGCACAACAATGTACTATTCAACTCCCGCGAGAAATATGTAATTTCGTGGCCCTGCTGAGAGTGGACGAAATAATGAATTACCTGATTGTTGACGTATGGCGTGCGAGCGATGAACTCGTTCGCCCACTAGTGGGCGAATAAGCTGTTCGCCCACGCTCATCTTGGCGATCAACAGCGACCTATAGCTATTTACTCACGTTCGCCCACGCTCATCTTAACGACGTATAGCTATTCATTCACTCACGCTCAGTTTAGCGACCGTTTACGCACGCATAATGGAAACAAGATGGCGGACAAGCGACTCGACATACATCAAAACGTCAAACTTCCCAACCCTAACCCCAACGTTACGAAACTGTGTATTGCTGCAATGTTTTTGTTGTTGTTTACAAAAGTGTCGAATGCAGTCATAATCAATCCCGATGAAAATCAAAGTAGCGAGAGGGATAATTAGTTTTAAACTCCCTAAAGTACGTAGCAATAAAGCTCTAAGGGCGATTGTTGCGTCAATCAAACATGTAACCTATTATTTCCGCCCCTCTCAGCAGGACCATGAAATCACATCCTTCTCGCAGTTGTTGAATAAAATATTGTGTGCGACTATTGGTCGAAAGAGGAGATTCCACTCGCGTGTTGCCACACTCGCTACGCTCGTGAGGCCATCTCCACGCTTGAGGAATCTCCTCTTTCTCCCACTAGTCGCACAATATACTATTTCTAAAATCTTGATAAAAATCCTGATTGCCGAACAAATGACTTAATCAAATGCTTTGTAGACTAGTTGAAATAAACTTATTCATATTAAGAGAGAAAAGTTCGGAAAATCATGATTCATTGACAAGAGAGGAAAAACTTCTGGACTTTCTATCGACGGAATAAAAATGCATTGAAATTCACGATCGCGAGTGGCCAGATAAAATCTCGCTCGAGCTGCATGACTCGTAGTAATCGTAGAAGACGGGGACGAAATTGCAGCTATCAGGTAGCCCGGATTACGCACGTTGTGTAACGAAATCGGGGGAACGAGAATAAAAAGTAAGATCGTATCCTGAAAGTGGGGAGATCGCTATTACAACAGTTATACTCTGTGCGGACTACATCGTATAGCTCAGTGACTTGGTGGTCAGTTCGTAGACCAGGTGTAACGCGCCTAACTTTGGATAAGTGCTTCAAATATCAGGTGTGTAGTTTTTCGAGTAAAATCGTGCTACACGTTTAAAGTGCACTGCAATTGGAATACAGGAGACTGGGAAGGTTTGAACCTGAGGGATATTTGACCCTAGTCCATTTCCAAGAATTCTTATTTATTGAATAATCTGTAAGAAATACTTTCAGATGTCTTTTTGTGATGAGAAGTAATTAGCATTGTTTGATGATAAACATCAACTATTTTCACGTGGTTATGGTTCGATGAAGAAAAACGAGCGAAACGTTGTCATTTTTCAGCTTGTTCCATAAGGTTTTACGTTGCAGTAAATGAAAAATTTTTTCATGCATTATGTCAATTAATACTTGCTATAGTGCCAATAAACTGCATAAGAGAGCACGAATTTTTTTCAGACTTTTCGCTACTTTTTTAAACAATTATACACAAAAAGTACTACTCGGGAAGTTTGACCCTAATTTTTGGGGGAGGTTTGACCCTACGAAAAGCCCGTAACAAAGCGCATGAAGTTTGTAAATTGAAACGTGAATCAGTGGAAAAGAAGAGACAGGCTCGACTTGAAAAGAGAATTGTGAATTATTTGGATTGAAACGCCCAAAACAAGAGAATTATAGAAAAATGCGTTCTCAGATTCGAAAGCTAAAAAAATATGAAACTCAAATGAAAATAAAAAAGAAACATTTGTTCATCATGATATTATCAAAATTATCATTCGTAATAATCATGTCGTTCATAATAAAGGATATAATAAAATGCTCCTAAGACTTAACAATCACATTTCTATACTAGGGTCAAACCTCCCGACACTAGGGTCAAGATTTGACCCTAATTTCAAAGTTTCAGTAAACATCGAATAAGTTTTTATTCAATACTGTCGAAAATTCGCGATAATTCATGAGCCTTTAGAAACATGATATCAATATTGCATGTAACATTCTTTTTTGTCTTTCATTTCTTACAATAATAGTTATAGCAGTTTTGATGAAATTAGGGTCAAACTTCCCCAGTCTCCCTTTAAATCGGCTATCAACATTGATAGAAACTATTTCGTACGAGGCTATGTTTGGTTTAAGTTTTTTTATTGGACCTTTTTTTGTGTGAATATTTTAATTAGATTCGTACTGAGTGATTTGATGGAAGAATTATTATTTTTTTTGGTGATTTTTTTTTACTATTTGAATCTTCATTAATTCAGTGCTGTAACGGAATTTGAGAATCACGAAAATCGAGTGGTTTTTCATAAATTTTGGGCGATGAATTTTTTGTCATACTGTTGCATGGAAACATTTTTACAAAGAATTGAAAATTTGTAATCAAAATTAAAAGAAAGTTAAAAATGAAATCAGATTGGGGGTGAGTCTTTAATTGTCTTAATATCAGTAGACATTTTAAGTTATGAAACTGACGTTTTGGTAACATTCGAAGATTTGACTGTTCTAGAATTAAAATCTCAAGTATCGAAATTTCGGAAGTGAAAAATGTGAACTCTCAAAAAGTGAAAAATCACAATTTCAGAGTTCGAAAAATTTTTGTTCGGAAATTTAAAAATTTGAAAATATCCAAAAATGAAAACGAAAAAATTGTAGGAATAAAAATACCGAACTCCCGAAACTTCACGAACTATAATTTGATAATTTTCCTGAGATGAATTCAAACAGTTCGACAAACAGAAAATTCAAAATATTTATGACTTGAAAATGTTGAATTTAGTGGCTCTATGAGAAAAAAATGAACGTATACTTTAATTGGAATAAAATCAAGGCCATCAACATTGATAAAAAAAAATTGTTTTCTCATGTATTTTCATCATTCTTCATGATGGGGTAAATTATTTTTCCCAGCGATTTTCGACTGGTTCTCCAAAAACGATGGCTTCTTCTATAAATAACTTTACCACGTGAATCTCCATACGTCCATCATTAACCTGTTTTCTAATGTCATTACGCGGCAAAAATCATTCCCGTTCAATTCGCAATCGTGTTGCTTAGATGCATGTATTTTCGAAATGACGACGAATAATCATTCACATAATCGAATAAATCATACTCATCCAAAGTTAAAAATATGCGTGCACCTTGAATTATGACAATGCTATTCAGAATTGTGCAGGTTTTTCTCATTCCTCATTCAAATAGCAAAATTTGTAACTAAAGTAATATTTACAATAGTTCGACCCATGTCTAATAGCTAAAACAATCCAAAAGTTCATCGTAAAAAAATTGAAACTATCGAGCAAAGCTAATATGTAATGTCCCAAAGGTCTTGAAAGCAGGACTTCTCTGTTAGGTGTTCAAATAATCGCGAGAAATTCTCCTGGAATAATACCCATAGCAAACACACGTTTGACTTTGGGAAAAAACGTGGTACGGAAAGATTAGTTCAATGCGCGTGGACCGTGTAAAATGACATAACACATTTCACATAGTCATTACGTACGCTTCAAGTCGCGGGTTCCTGAAATCCTTGAACTCCAGGACTCAGTGTTCTCGGAGATACGCAATTTATCATGTTATAATATGAAAATATGCATGCAAATAACGTGTTTTGAAGTTTTCACTGCTTGAAATCGCAGTTTCATTATGGGAGTACCTGCTTTTTAGAAAGGAGAAAATTTTTGCTCTCGACGTACGCATGGCCAGTAGTTAGGCAATATGTGGTCGTGCAAAGGAATTTGAGATTGAGTGGATAAAATGGAAACGGCAAATTTTGCATTTTGTTTATATTATCTTCACAGAGTGTCTAACGCAATTCAACAACGAAAGTCTTAAACCTTTCTAGGACGATTCCAGTTTAAAAAAAAATATTCTGTATGCTTGAAAGAGTCGAATTTTGAAGTTATGATGTATATAAAAGTCAATCGGCTTAAATATTCATTCACTAATTCATCATACTTTTTAATAATCAAAACGATTTCTCCAGTGACAATTTTGTAAATTAGAATATTAATTGACAGGATTTTGGAATTATTTTAATATATATAAATTTTTTGCGTCATCTCTACAAATTTCGAAATTACATGTCTCCAATGAAAATTATTTTCAGCATTTTAAATTACAAAATTCGTATTGTCTGTTATACAAATTTTTGAATTACTTATAATTGAAATTACGAATTGAGTTATGAAATTTTGGAGATCTTCAAATGCATATTACGAAGTAAATTCTGAAAAAACTACGAATTTCGCAATTGACACCAGACACAATATTGAACAAAAAGTAAAAAAAGATATAATCAACTATCAATAAAATCATTCTTATTTCTTTTAGAAAGTTTTGCAATGAATATACTACTCGATAAAAATCAACTTCGGTGTCGAAGGAAAAAAATTCTTCCCAAAAATTAGCATCCGACACAAGTCATAAATATCGCAAGTAAATTTCAAGAGTCGTATGTAGAAATTTTATAGGTCTCCAACGATCGTAAACCCAAAAGTTGGAAACGATCGAGACTCGATCCATATTGTACAATTATGTATGCTAATCTGTAAAATTTCACTAACGATTAAAAGCTTTAATATTTCGTTGCGATCAAGTGCCTGTTCCGGAAAATCTAAGCGTATTAATGGCCTAAAAATTGCAATTATTTGTATAGTGGTGAAAGTATAGGCCGCGTTTTTTCACGCAAAACGCGATTTCCAGATGAAAACCGATAGAAATACATGGAAAAAAATATAGGGTATAAACATTAATTATTCATCGTCATTTACGAAAAATTCGCTGTCATTACTTGATAATAATTCCAAACATTCGAATTTCGGGCGGGGTATATATTTTCAGATGGAAAAAACCGTCGATGAAAAAAATTTACATGTACACTTAAAACAGGTTTTTGCTTAATTGAATTCCCATGTTTTCGGAGATGAGAAATTGCGTAAAAATGAATATTTCTTCTTGGCGGTCAAGTTTACGTGATCGTTATTTGACTGATTATATTGATCCGCTAATTGCGTAAGTTGGCGTCGTTGATTGGATCGAAAGGCTCTTGATACGATTCAACGAGACGGAAGAATTGCGTTAATTTTGCGCGTTGTCAATGTAACAATTCTTCATCATTAATTTTTTGTGAGTATCGAAATAATTAGGAATCAGTTTTTTGTTATTTATTGAGTTATTATGTCGGAGAAAGTTGCTAATTGTGTACGAAGGTACAATGTAGGGTAATGAAATAAATTTTCTCACGAAAGTTAATGGAGTTACGAATCGTCTAAATTAGAGGAGAAAAACAAACGGGTTGCGTGCGTATGGGCAGTGCTCGCGATCGGCCTTTCACCGATTTCCTCCCGTCGAAATGATCAGTTCTGGACGCAATGTAAGGTGCATTACGTGAGACTTGCATGGGACGTAGCGAAAGCATCGGGAGCACATTGCGTGAAATGTTATATAATTAGCAATTAACACGTTCGCATCAATTATAACCGTATAAGGGCATTAAAAAATCAGGGCGATAATGTCATTAGATTCACGGCTCGCAAAAATTTCGCACGCTAAAATTGCGATCTATTAAGTTGGAATTCGCGAAGAAAAAATTTGAAATAAGTGGATTTTTTTCTTTTCAGTCATTTTATATTTACATATTGTGTGGAAATTTGTACCTTGGAATGAAAAGTGAAAAAGACGATTATTGAATTTTTACGTTTTTTCTGGCTCTGAAAAAAATGTATTATAATTTTCGAAAATATTCAGCGAAAACCTGTAACTTTGAATATGGAATTTTTTGCATTAATTTTCAAAACCTTCCAAACGTAAAAAAACTTAGATTATTCAAATTAAAATATTTTGTTTGTTGAATTCTTCTTGAATTCCATAAAAGGAAAAAAAATTGTTCAATGTTCAACATTTTCTAAACTTCCACATTCGTCAATTTTCAAATATTCTCGACTAAAAATTTTGTAATAAATTTGACAAATTGAAGAAAATCACCGAAATCACCGAATCGTTCGCAAAATAACTTCTCTCTTCCGAAAATTTAGTCGAAAATGAAGATTTAATTATCAGAGCCTAGGTTCAACGAAGTCATTATTTATGGGTATTTTCGAAATCGATGATAGGTTGGATAGTCGGTTGAGAAATTGATGGATCAATAGGGCTCTATTTCAGAAACCAATCATGAGCGAGTTGAGCGAGATACAACAGTTCTACAAAGGGAAGACCATCTTCATTACCGGAGGCAGCGGTCTAATGGGGAAGGTCTTGATTGAGAAGCTCCTCTTCTCTTGCAGCGAGCTCGATAAAATTTACATACTCATTCGGCCCAAAAAAGGACGTACCCCAGAAGTTCGAATTGAGGAGATGTTCAAGCTTCCGGTAAACGTCACGATGTACAAAGCAATTGACATCAAATATAACAACATCGTTCAATTTGGATAAAATTCTTTTATTCAACGCCCCCGAGGAATATGTGATTTCGGGGTCCTGCTGAAAGTGGGGGAAATAACGAATTACCTGATTGTTGACGTACAGCGTGGGAGAAATACACCAACCCGTGAGAGAAGCGAGTACTTCTCCCACGGGTTAATGTACGTCTCCCACAGGTTGGTGAAGGGAACGTTTTCGCAAATGTCGGGGATATTGCGACTCATAAATCACTTTTGTTCTCAAATTGTTCACTATTTATTTTTGTACTTTCTTCCAACCGCAAAGCGGTTTGTAAAAAAAACATTTATATTTCGAACGTTAACGCCATCTTGTTTCCAGCGATAATGGAAACAAGATGGCGGACGAGCTCGACATATATCGAAACGTCAAACTTCCCAACTCTAACTTCAAAATTACAAAACTGTTTTGTTTGCTGCAATGTTTTTGTTGTTGTTTACAAAAGTGTCGAATACAGTCATAATCAATCTCGAAGAAAATCAAAGCGACGAAGGCGATGATTAGTTTTTAACTTCCTGAAGTACGCAGCAAAAGTCTAAGGGCGATTGTTATATCAACCAATCAGGTAATCCATTATTTCCTGCCCTCTTAGCGGGCCCCAAAATCACATATTTCTCGCGGTTGTTGAATAAAGTATTATGTGCGACTATTGGTCGACGAAGAATTTTCCACTCGCGTGTTACTGCACTCGCTACGCTCGTGCAGCAATTTCCCGCTCATGGAATCTTTTCTTTTTCCCACTAGTGGCACAATATACTATTAATTTATAATGTTGTCTGAGTTTGTACTATACATTCTGTTTTAGTGTTTTTCTTGTATGCGTCTTGTAAAGCAGTCGTTTTAAACGTTTTGAACTTTTCTCTCATGTACTTCTTATCGTTACGATGATAAACATCTTAAAAGCGCCATATTTCAGATGTTCGTGCGTATTAGGAAAGTTAAACCGCAAGTGATGAAAAAAGTGATACCCCTCTGTGGTGACATAACTCACGAAAAATTAGGTCTCACCACCGAGCAAATAGAACGCTTGGAAAATGAAGTGAACATTGTTTTCCACTGCGCGGCTACCCTCAAACTAGAGGCTAATTTGACGGATGCAATTACGATGAACACAGTAAATAAAGTCACGATAAAAAATTCTCACTGCTTCCATCACACTTTTTCATACAGTTTCCATTTTGATTTACACACTTAATAGTGTGTGAAATTTATTTCATTCGGAATAAGTCAAATCACCACACTTATTCCATGAATTAAATAACCTCAATTAGAAATATCGAACGAGAATATGGAATATATTCCCTTGGTTATAAGATGTTCCTAAGTCGTATAAATATTCATTCTTAAAGACGGGAACAAAAAGAGTCTTGGAATTGGCAAAACGAGTGAAAAAGCTTGTGTCTTTCGTGCACTTGAGCACAGCTTTTTGTCACGTGGACCAAGAGCAACTTTGTGAACGTGTTTACGACTCAATCGATGAACCAGAAGACGTCATAAGGCTCGTTGAGTGGCTTAAAGAAGATACCTTGAACATCATTACTCAAAAGTAACTATCCACTTTCTACTCAAGTTTCGATATCGAACGTTATATATAAGGCCTGAAACCGCTGCAATACCAAATTCGTCCAAGACTTTGGATTGGAGTAATCGCGAAGTTATCTAAATCAGTCGAAACGTGAAAACATGGGGTAACCCTATGTCGAAACTAGGGTAATTGAGGGAGAGTTAGGACACTCTGCCCCCCTTTGACTGTGTAAGGCCGATTTTTTGTGAAACTACAGTGTACATGTGTTATGAAGTTACAAAAAAAGCGCGTTCTAAAGCATCATTATTTTTTAGATTTGACGAATTATTGAGTGTCATTTGTACGAGGTTACGTAAATTCACCCGAAAAATGTGTATGTGTTCTATAAACGGGTAAATTTTGTCTGGAATAGTCATCTTGAAAAAAACATCACTGAAACTTAGGAAAAGGCGAGGGGCGATTCACTCTCCGATAAATGGGAGTCATGGGAGTCGACTCCCACATGTCTCCCAATTTGGGAGTCATGCTTCCCAAGTTGGGAGTCATCATTTCCAGCAATGTCAAACTTTCAACATGTCAAAACTCAGTTACCTGTAATCTTTGAAATTCTCGAATACTTCAAAGTTCTTGGACATTTACGAAAATTTTGAAATTCCGATATTTTTGAAATTTACAACATTTCCGAACTCTCGCTCAAAAATCTCAACGGACGAATTTTCAACTTTTTCAAAAAATGTGTCAGCTTATTATTAAACAATTAGAAATATTATTTCAGCTCCAAGGGTTCGTTATAAGGGTTTACATGAACAATTAGAAATGGAAACGTATTATTACTTTCGTTTTTGCGACTGCAACAGCGATTCCAAAAAAGGTGTCCGAGCTCCCCCTCACTAACCCTACATTTCGTAACTAGTGGAAAAATAATTTTTAAAATCTTGCGATTCCAAAACTCAGATTCGTTGGAAAATTATTATTTTCACACCTGTTGCGGACATTACTTTTTCCGCTTTCATCATTTTTGTCGACTGAGAATTCAAATATCATTTTTCGTAAATTTGAATTTTGGTATCAATTTCCTGTGTGCAATGCGAATGTCGATGTTATGTGAAATTTAATTTTTCATCATAATTATGTTCTTGAAGAAGTTCCCGGAGGTGAAGATAATGACTGGCGAAGAACTTGTTCGGAATTTCATTACTTTCCTGCACTTATAAAGTCATAAGCCTCGAACTGATAGTGCTGTAAAATAAAGTCGTAAAGACGTAAAAATCACCTAACGAGTAATTTGAATAGGAATGATTGGAAGTTGTACCACGTGAATGCATTAGATGAAAGGCCGTAAATTGCGTTATTGACATGCATAAACATCGCAATTCCGCGAGTTTATGACTTGTTTGCCAAGGGGAACGCAGTGGAGTGACGTTTTTGATTAATGAAAGTGTCAAATTTGACAGTCAGTTTCGTTCGGTGGCTGATTGATTTTCAGAACATCAGTTTTCAATAGTTGTTTTTTTTTTTTTTTTCATTGACATGTATAGACGAGAAATCAAAACCTTTTCGATGAAATTTTCGCAATACGAATTGAATAACTCATTTTTTATTGATTGAATTTCGCCAGTAATATCAAGATAAAAAACAACATTCATTTTGAGATTGGTTCTATACTTATATAGATAAACCGGTTAGACTACTCCAAAATGCGCCGACTCAGTAGTTTCGTTTTTTTAATGAGTTCTCGAAATCGAAATTTTCAGAGTTGTTAATCACGAATTTGCCGAGGAATTTTCCTAATCAGAAATTTTTCTCTTCCAAACGAGTAGGACTTGAATTTTATGAAACATCTGATTTTGATTTCTTGTTAAGAAATTCTTTTTGCTTCAACTTGGAAACATTTTTCAAATTTCCAAATTCAGAATGAATTAGGTAATAAAATTCTTGAAAGTAATTAAACGCTCCAGATTTCTTCGCTAGCACCACCATGAAAACATCGGTTAATGTGCCATCGATTATCCAGTAATTTTTATCTCTAGATTGATCGAACCTCACCCAAACACTTACACATACTCAAAACGCCTTGCTGAAACTTTGGTGCAGAAGGAATACAAAAATATAAATTGCGCCATCGCAAGACCCTCAATTGGTAAGTCAAGTTTCGGGATGAATTTTCCGAAAATGGAAAAATTCCCGAATCTCGTCTTCAGGAAAACGATAAAACACGACTTTTTCAGTTATCCCAGCATGGATGGAACCAGTGCCAGGCTGGGTCGACAACTTGAACGGCCCTGTGGGTTTGCTTGTGGGTGCTGGGAAGGGTGTAATCAGGTCGATGCACTGTAACGGGGACTATCACGCCGAAATAGTACCTGTTGATTTGGCCATCAACGCCTTGATAGGCATTGCGTACAAAATAGCTGCAGCTCCAGAAAAGTACGTGTTGATCGACTACAAAAAAAAGTTTTATATTTTGCCTATAGGGGAAATTGGGGAGGTTTGGCTTTAGTCCATTTCCAATAATTTCTATTTATTAAAAAATGTATTAAAAATACTTTCAGATGTCTTTTTTTGATGAGGAGTGATTTTCATTGTTTGATGATCAGCATCAACTATTTTCGCGTGATTATGGCTTGCAAAAGAAAAACGAACAAAACGTTGTAATTTTTCAGCTTGTTCCGTAAGGTATTACGTAGTGTTTGATGGAGATATTTGGCATGCATTATGTCAATTAATACTTGCCATAGTGTCAATAAACTACTGAAGAAAGCACGAATTTTTTTTTTAATTTTTGGCTACTTTCTAAACAATTATACACAAAAAGTACTTCTCGGGAAGTTTGATCTTAATTTTTGGGGGAGGTTTGACCCTACGCAAAGCCCGTAACAAAGCACATGAAGTTTGTAAATTGAAACGTGAATCAGTGGAAGAGAAGAGACAGGCTCGACTTGAAAAGAGAATTGTGGATAATTTGAATTTAAACGCCCAAAACAAGAGAATCTCAGAAAAATGCGCTCTCAGATTCGAAAACTAAAAAAAATTAGAAAATCAAATGAAAAAAAAAGAAACATTTATTCATCATGATATTATCAAATTTATCATTCGTAATAATCATGTCGTTCATAATAAAATATATATAATAAAATGCTCATAACACTTAACAATCACATTTCTATACTAGGGTCAAACCTCCCTCAGTACGGGTTGTTCGACCCTAATTTCACACTTTTAATAAACGTCAAATAAGTTTTCGTTCAATACTGTCAAAAATCCGCAATAATTCATGAGCCTTCAGCAATACATGATATCAATGACATGTGACATTAATAATAGCCGTTTTGATGAAATTAGGGTCAAACCTCCCCAGTCTCCCCTACTGAAAAGTATTTCGGAACCCTATAAAATAAGGTGTCTTTCAAAATATGTGCACCACAAGAAGAACACGTAGTTTATTGGGGGAGTTCATATTCTTTTTCAGGCCAAAAGATATGCCGGTGTACAACGTGACACAAAGTGGCGTCTTGCCAGTCACGTGGGGAGAAATATTGCAAAAGGGAAGAAAAGTCGTACGTGAATATCCGTTCGATGGAGCTATCTGGTACCCTGATGGCGACATCAGGAGCAGCAAGTTATTGCACAATCTTTTTGTGTTCTTTTTCCACCTGCTTCCGGCTTATTTCATCGATTTTCTCATGCTGATATTCAGGCAAAAAAGATTGTAAGTGGCAGATGTACAAATTTATTGAATTTTCACTCTTTATAGTGGTCAAAGTTACATCAACATTGCATTTCGAACTTTGAATCCGAAATTAAGTACTTCAAGACTAGGATCCATACATAAAACAATTTATTCGAAATAAAAAAAATTGGAGGAAATAAGATACACTTATTAACATTTCGAAATTTGGCAATCTAAAAAGCTGGGAATAAAATTACCTGAATTTTGAATTCACAATATTTTGAATCCAAAATTTGTCAATTCAGGAATGCAAAATTTCTAATTCACAAGTTAAGTGCGAATTCACAGATTACAACATTCAAGTCCAACACTCTAAAAATGCGTAATCTTAGAAATTTGGATTTATATCAAAAATTCAATCATTGCCTGATATCGGAATCTACTGATAAATGAAATTACTGCCAATCAAGTTGAACATTCGCGGAACTATTCCGAAACGTGGAATTAACTGAGACTGTTTCGAAATCGAATATTGCTCCATTTTCGAATAGCACTGGCTTGATAGCTTTCCCCTTTGATTCATTTGTAGCACCAACTCTTCACGCCTTGTGGCACGTCGTGTAATTATGTCATGACTCTTATATCGCAACATGACTTGTAAAATCAATTAAAAAGTCTAGGGAAATTTTATTCTCAAAGACGGAAAAGCTTCGAATCATACCTATCAATCATAGCCAGAATAAACAGACATAAACGATTCCTATTATATGTTATTCAAATATTTGAGCCCATTTTCGTGTCTCCTACGAGATATTTAGGATTTAATCAAAGAATCGAGTCATGAATAAAATTTGAATCGATTTTTCGGTTATTTTGTAGGTAATGCGATTCACAGGAATTTTTTTCCTTTTTTCAATCATGTTTAATTGTTATAAATTGTTCGATCAGTCACAAAAATATCATTGGACACTCAAACAATTATATGTATATATTCTCAGTCATGATATTTGTACTCTGAGAAAAATGTATGTCAGTTTCTTTACGTCCAACTGAATTTTCAGTTGGATCGGTTATGATTGAAATTCTCAGTCCGGCTGACGGATATTTCAATTGCTCTTACTGAACGAGAAAATTGAAGCCGATGAATGAACTATTTTATTCATCGCCTCTACAATGAATTTCTATTAGAACAAGTGTCAGTTCCAGTCAACACAACTGAAAATTTTCAGTGATTCCCTCTCGAAAGTTTCACTCTCTACTGAGTTTTTCAGTTAGGTCGATTCCAACTCAGATTTTCAGTCAGACTGATAGAATTTTTTAGTGGTAACGTGTTGCCAACGGAATTTTTTAGTTGGAACCAACGAAAATTTCCGCTGCTTCAACTTTTATCGTTTTCTAAGTTAAAAAATTAAGTTGTACTGATTGACACGATTTTTCTCAGTGTATGATGAATGCAATTAATTGAATAAAAAATCCTGCTAATAATCATTGATCAATGTTGATGGGTATAAACGATATGGAATAAAATTATTCTTAATTAACTCAAGCATGGTGCGAATTCAAAAACGCATTTCCGACGGCCTCGACGTCCTGCAGTACTTCACCACTCGAGAATGGGTGTTCCACAACAAAAACCTTCTGATTTTATGGGGTGAAATGAGCCCCAAAGACAAGGAACTGTTTCCCATAGATTTTCTCGCTATCGAAGAAACGGAATATCTCAGGCACATTATCCTGGGCGCTCGACAATATTGCATGAAAGAGCCCCTCACCACTTTGCCCAGGGCTCGATTTCACCACCGAATGTAAGTGGAATACACTCCAATTTATTTAGGTATTTTGCGATGGTAATTGAGGGAGGGTTCGGACACTCTGCCCCCCTCCGACTGTGAGAGGCCGATTTTTTTTTAAATTACAGTGTACATGTGTTTTGTCATTCAAACAAAAAAGCGAGTACTAAACATCATCATTTTTTAGATTTGACGAATTATTGAGTGTCGTTCGTATGAGGTTACGTAAATTCACCCGAAATGTGTATGTCTTCCATAAACGGGTAAATTTTAACTGGAATAGTAATCTTGAAAAAAACATTACTAAAACTTAGAAAAAGGGTATATTCCGATGTCCACTTAATTTTATGTACTATTCTGACGACTTGAACGATTTTTTTTTTCATGGTGTCCGAACTCTCCTTCAAAAATTTCAACGGACGAATTTTCAACTTTTTTCAAAAATGTGCAAGATTATTATTGACCGATTAGAAGTATTATTTCAACTCTAAGGGTTCGTTTTGAAGGGTTTAGATAAACAATTAGAATTGAAAAGGTATTATTATTTTCATTTCTGCGACTGCAACAGCGATTCCTAAAAAGTTGTCCGAACTCTCCCTCACTTACCCTATGAGTTTGGAAACCCTTCAAAATTTTATTCCGGCGCCATTGCTCTAACTCACTTGAAAACTTGGCAAACACGTAGCCAGGGAGGGAGCTGAAGCCTCCCCCTCCCCCCTTCCCCGAAATTCTCGAAAATTTGAAAAATCTAGCACATTGCAGAAAAGTATATTTTGAAAAAAATAGTAAAGCAGTTCTGATTTTCACAAGTGTCAAAGTTTTCGAGAAACTTGATAATTTTTAACATT
>JAPYZK010000168.1:0-35314 GCA_030522785.1 Platygaster equestris
CCGTCCACTTCTCAGCTGTGCTAGGCGACGATTTAATCGCTTAATGTTGGCAGCCTTGATTTTAGAGCTAATGTTTTTTAGGGCAAAAAAACCCCACCCGCTTTTGTTGGTCACATCGTTTTATACAAATATAACTGAATATAACCTTAAAAAGTTTAAACTGGTTAAAACTTTGCAGTTTACGACGACTCGACAGTGCAAAAATACTGACCAAAATGAAAATAAGCAAAGCGAAACGAAGTAATCAAAAACGGGGAAAGCTCACGAAAACTAAGAATGCGAAGCCCAAAAACCCCGAAGCCCATGTCACGAAAGCGGTGAAAAAGGCTACAAATAAAAAAAATAACAAAAATCACGTTTCTCATCCACCGCCGGAACAAGCTCATCCCGACGAAGATGTCGATTATTTGGATATGTTGGATGAAGAAGGTCTCCAAGATTTGCGAAATTCAGCTGCCAACAATCCGCAATACGCGAAACTGCTGAAATCGAGGTTAGCAAATTTTTTGTATGTTCTGCCTGAAAAGTATAGAATCGTTAAATTTGATATTTTCTGCAATAAAAATTGATTTTTAGAAATGCTGCAAATTCTATAGTTTATATGTTTTTTCAATTTCAGGAAACATACAAAATCAAAAGAAACAGACGACAATTTAGAGGAGAAATACTATCACGATGTTTTACAAAATATCGATGCCCAAAAGAGGGGAAAAGAAATTCGACATCTTCTGCCAGTTAAAACTGCAGATGGAAAATTGGAAAAACGAATGGTTGAAGAAATGAAAGTCGACAGTGAAAACGACGACGATGAAGAATCTGAAGATGAAGAAGAAGAAGATGGAGAAAACACAGAATCAGAGTCAGAAAAGGAAGAAGTAAAATAAAATCCTGATTAAAATTATTTTTTCCTATGATTCTCAAAGAAGTGACTGATTTTTTTACTTGCGTAAAGAAAAAAATGAAAAAGTTGAATTTTGATATTATTGTATTTTATACCCATTCTGTTGAAATTTGTTGAGAAATTATGAATCAGTCATCAACTTTTCAAAATTCAATTTTTTATTTTTTTTCTGGATTTTGTATGTAGTAAAATTAATTTGGAAAAGTTCTGTAATTCGTATGTTGCAACATAATTGGACCTCAATAATTGGACCTCAAGTGCTATTTTTGTCTAATTATTGTTTTATTCTTTTTTCAGTCTTTGGTGGAAGCAGAAGATAAACATGTGTCGGTCGTAGAACTTTTGGCGGCTCGAGAAAAAATTCTGGAGAACAAAAAATTTCAGATTGCATCCCTTTGCAATGGTTTGCTAGCGAATCCTGAACATCACAAACACAATTTCATTCCATTACTGCAATTTATGCGGGACAGAACTCCAGGGACATTTGTGACTGTCAGAAAATTGGCAATGGCTTCACTGTTAGAAGTTTTCAAAGATTTACTTCCCTCTTATCGTATCAACAAAATAGAGCAAGAAGGAGTGAAATGTAATTATTATCAACATTTTTGACATTTCAGAGAAAAGCATGTTTTTACAGACCTGAAAAATCTCAAATCTTGTAGAAATTTTGTTGTTCCATAAATTAGCCAACTTTATTAATAAATTAAAGCCTTACAAATTTACAAAATTTACAGGGTTTTTGTTTTCAGGTTTATAACTGACTTAGAGATTTTTTTGGTATGAATTAAAAACCTGATTTTCTATTTTCGTTTAAGTATTTCTGAATGGAAAATTGATAATGAATTTGAAAAATTTGTGTATATCAAAAATTTGAGAAGAATTAGATTTATTTTCTCAAAAGTTTTTTTGTCCTAGAGAAAAAAGACTTTTCCACTCTTTAAATCCTTTTTTGTTTTCTGTTACTAATTTTATTTTTTCTAACATTTCAGTGAAAAAGGACACATTTGAGCTTCAAAGCTTTGAAGCTACTCTATTGAAGAACTACAAGGATTACTTACAAATATTGGAAAAAGTGGCAAAGCGTTTAAGAAAAAAATATTTCTCTGCCGAGGAAAAAAGCAAAAGAGAATACGAAATACTGCTGGGAGTGCTAGCTATAAATTGCATGTGCGATTTGCTGGTTACTCATCCATATTTCAATTTTTCTCAAAATATTGTCAATTTTGTGGTTCCTTTGCTGGATATGAAACATGAAAATGTGCGAAATATTGTGTCCTCCAGTATTTCCACGATTTTCAAAGAGGACAAAAGACATGAATTGACTTTAATGGTAAACTAAAAAAAAACGACATGAAACGAATTTTTACTTTTACTATCGATATTAATAGTTTTCAGTGTTTAATTTCGTAAGTTTTGAATAATTATTAATATACTAATTTATTTTACAGATTGTGAGAAAAATCAACCAATACGTGAAAAAGCGACCAAGTAAACATTCTGAAACTTTGAAAGTTCTCCTGTCTTTACGAATAAAAGAAGTGAATTTAGAGAAAGAAAAAGATGAAGAAACAAAGGAGAAAAAACTTCAGTCGCACAAGAAACGACTTGTCGCAATGAGCAAAAAAGAAAGGAAAAGGAACAGAAAACTAAAAGAAATTGAAACAGAATTGCTGGAAACAAAAGCAGAAGAAAACAAAACGAACAAAGCAAAATGTCTAACTGAAATCACAAGCATCGTTTTTGCGATCTACTTCAGAATTTTGAAAGAAGAACCAAATTGCAAAGTTCTTTCCGTTTGTTTGGAAGGTCTTGCAAAGTCAGTTGCCATTTTTGACTTGTATATTTATTTTTTACTATTTTTCTGGTGTTAAAGAAAACTTTTTTATTCCAGATTTGCCCACTGCATCAATTTGGAATTTTACCAGGATATAGTGAATGTTCTGAATTCGTTGATGGACGATACAAATTTGCCTCTGAAAGAAAAATTGAACAGTGTTTCAACAGTTTTTACGATTCTTTCGGGGCATGGTGCGGCTTTGAATATCGACCCTCGGAGGTATAAAATCATCAATTCTTTTTGTGATTCAAAATTAAAAATGTGTAAAAAAAAAAAATGGACAATCTCTGGAATATTAATTTTGATAAGTATTTAGAAACATTTAAAAAATGTTTAAAACGTCTAATATTTCGAGAATTCCAGATTTTCTGACAATTTCATTGATTTTGGACATTTTCAAAAATTTTGGAAATTTGTGGATATTGTGAAAATTTTGAAAAATTTTTTCTGAAAATCTTTAATCTTACCAAACATTTGATAACATTTCTGTCTTATTGCAGATTTTACAGTCATTTGTACAAAAATTTGTACAACGTCCATGCAGGAAAAACCAGCGGAGAAGCGTTGGTGCTCCTGAAAGTTTTGGAAATGGCTTTGGTGGGAAGATTGAAAAGTCTCCCGCAGCCAACTTTGGTGGCTTTTGTTAAAAGGATTGCAAATATGTCATTGTTTTTGGAACATCACGCAACTTTGGGAATGCTTGCGGTTTTGAGAACCGTTTTGCAACTCGGTATTAAGAAATATTCAATTTTTGCATTAAATATGAATATTGATAATTTCACATAGTAAAATACACAGTTATAGAATAATTGAGGAAAAGCCAAATTTTTACATCGCTCAGGAAAAAGTATATTTTCCTTAAATTTATTAAGTATTGAAAATAAACGTTCATTACTAAATGATATATAACTTTATTAAAAATTTGAATGAAGTTGAATAATATGAAATTAACATTTTGTTGCAAACTAATAGAGTCTTTGCATGAAAAATGAACTTGCCTCTACAGTGGCTTAAATTGATCTAGAGGTTGAAAAAACATGCAGACAAATATTTTAAGCGTCCGAAAATTAATTTTGCCTCTGAAAATCGAAATCGAAAGTAAGTATTATTCAAAAAGCTCCGAGATGGTCGCCATCTTGCTATGACGTCACTAGCCTGGGTAAAACGTCGAAACGTCAAAAAATATATGAAAACAGTGCAGTAAATCGACGATACGATGGATAGTGCGACAAATGAGACAAATAAATTGAGTTATTAATTTTTGTTGGACCACAATGGACAAATTATGATTTTGGTGTGTCGTCACTAGCCTGTATTATGACGGTTATGATACAGGTTAGTGACGTCACACCAACACGTCGCGTTTCACGGCTGGGTTCAAAATTGCGATATTTGATCGATGATAATACAATATTTAGCGGTAAAAACAAAAAATCCGCGATATTCTTCAATTTTATCACTAAATCCAACTTTTGCACAAAAAAATTCGATATTTGTATTTTTTGCAAAGACTCTATTACAGATATTTGAATCGAGGTGTATTTAAAATAAAATTCCGTTTAAAATTAATTCATATTATTGAAATAATAATTAAATAATACTCGTTCAAAAAATCTGTAAACGCGAATTCTTTCATACAATTAATTATTGATATTCACTGCTCATTGGTGTACTCTACTAATCTTATGTAATCTTGGGCCGAAGGCCTGTTGATATTTAAGTAAATAAATATGAAAATTACTGGTAATTACTGAAAATGACGTAAATGAAATGAAAATTTGAAAAAATTGGGATATTAAATTCTTTGAAGACAAAAAAATATGTCATTGAGAAGAAATAATTAACTCATAGTTTTTATCAAAATTTAGGCAAAGGAGTCCAAATTTTGCTCGATACGGACAACGAAGGTGGAAATGGGATTTATTTGGCCGAACTTGAAGAACCTGAATACAGCAATGCACAGTGCAGTGCGCTTTGGGAAGTTGTGGCTTTGCAGGTGATTTTTATATTTTAATAATTTTCACTTATGTTTAAACAAAACATTTAGTGTAACATAATATTGAAACACCTAATTCGCCTTTTAATCGATTTTTCTGTGTTTTTCTAGCGACATTATCACAGCACTGTCCGAAAGTTCGCCAAAAACATTTCATTCAATCTCCCAACGACAGGGGAAGGATCCGTTCCTCTTGAGTTTTCGAAATTGTAAGTTTTTTTTTTGTTTTTTTTTTTCATTATTCCATCGAGAATATTATTATTATTTGGATGAATCTAAATATTTCATCATTTTTTCAGACGACCACTGGAAGTATTTGAGCATTTTGATCCGACGAATGTTGCGTTCAAACCTGCGATTCCTGCACCGACAGCGAAGATTAACGAAATAGATTTATCCTGATTTTGAAGGTTTTTTGGGCACACTTGGAAAAGTGGAAAATTAAGATGATGGAAAAAATGTGGTATCAACTTTCCGTGAATTTCGACTAAAAATATGTGTAATTTCTTTGTTTCACATTTTTGACTTACTGGTGAAAATTTGTAATTAAGATATTGTACAATATTCGTAATATTGTAAATTGTTGTTGAGTATGTTTTGTAATTGTATTTATGAATATAAAAAATTGATGCAGAGCATTTCAAACTTTGCCTGCAGTACCAATGAAAAATTGTCCAATTTTTGATAAATTTTTAATGATAAATTGAGCGTAAAATCTATCATTTTTTACGGAAATTGAAAATGTAATAACCGTCTTATATTTCGAAGGGAATTCTTGTTTTTCTAAAGTTTTTGAAAATATGTACAATCTGAATTTTGGAAAATTGAAAAAAAAAAGTTATTTTCAGGACGTTGTAAAATTCGGAAATGTTATAATTCAAATCTGAGATATTAAGTGTATTTTTTATTTTATCGTAGATAGAGTCATTGCATCAAAAGTAAACAGCAACTTCCATTATATCCGTTTTGTAGAACACGAAAAAATAATCGACATTTATTTTTTCTTTTTTCGATTAATCAAAAATTGAGGGAGCTACAGAGGTTTGAAAATATCTGTGACGTCACTAGCCACGTCGTTTGGACGTGGCTAGAGTTCCTATAAATAGAGAGTCTGGCCATCTGCAATGTGTGTGTGTACATTTCGATCGCTTGACCCAAAATGGCGGCGGTTCACACACATACATTCGTCACGTACATACAGTCGCTTCTCCCTATTGGAGCCGCCATTTTGGGTCAAGCTTCAGATCCAGCTAATCAGACAGTTGCGCCGGATAGTCAAACTCTTTATTTATAGCAACCAATAGCAACTCTAGACGTGGCTAGTGACGTCACAGCAGTTTTCAAACCTCTGTAGCTCCCTTAAGTTTTGACTAATCGAAAAAATAAAAAATACGTGTCGATTATTTTTTCGTATTCTACAAAACGGATATAATGGAAGTTGTTGTTTACTTTTGATGCAATGACTGTATTTGCCGCCGCGCGAGAACAGTTATTTCTTGCTTTTCTTTGTCAGCCTCCCACTGAGGGGCCTTTCACTGGACCCGATTCTCAAGATCAGTTACGATCAGTTGCGCGCAGTTTACCATATTTGTAAAGTACAGTTATTTTATGTCACGCCACAAATTTATACCGAAAAATAATTCCTGAAATGAACAAATCGAATCTATTTTCCAAATGTTTAATTTACTTTAAAAAGTGCTGAAAAAATGAATGAGAAAGCAGTTTTGACGGTTTTGTTATTTTTCGCCATTTTTACAATCGTTCTTTTCAACAACGAAAATGAAAAGCCAAAGGAAGAAAAATCCGTTGAAGAAAACAAAAATTTGACTTACAATGGAAAAATTTCTCTCGTTTCAACGACGAACTGCTCAGCAAATTTCGCAATTTGGATCGTAACTTCATACTCCGGAAATAGAGAAAAGCGAAACCAAATACGAGAAAGTTACCAAAAAATGGATCTCGAAGTTATGGGGATTCAACGAGTGTTTCTCTTGGGAAATATCGAAGATGAAAATAATTCAACTACTGAAGAATCGTATATTTACCAAGTAAATGCATTTTTTTCGAAAATCGGCTTTATGCAATAACCGGTTGCGCGCTGTGGGATTTTTCGAGCGCGCAACTGGTTATTGCACAGAGCCGTTAGATTTACTTAATTTAGTCCACATAAAATTTCAGTTTTCAAACAAATAACAAAATATTTATCAAATTCGTTGACTTTTCAAACTAAAAGATATTTTTTTTCGTAGGTAACGAGAATTGTAAATTCGTGTTATTTTTAAAGTGTAGATAATTCAAAAAAATTTGGCATAATAATAAATCTAATAATTTTCATAAATTCAAGGACATCATACAAGGAGACTTCATAGAAGCCTACACAAATTTGACCTACAAACATTTAATGGGTTTGAACTGGGTCACAGAAAATTGCCCAGAAAAAATTTTCGTCATGAAAATGGACGACGACATAATAATCAACATCTACGAGATCGCGAAACTACTCCGGAAACAACAATCCGACGAGTATTTCATAATGGGCCACATTTTGAAAAAAATGGTTCCAATTAGAGATCCCAAAAACAAATGGTTCGTCGCAAAATCCGAATTCGACGAAAATTTGTACCCGGATTTCGTTTCCGGTTGGTTTTACACAACAAACAAAAAAACCGTGTCAAAACTAGTCTCACAAAGCCAAAACCATTCTTCGTTATTTTGGATCGACGATGTTTTCATAACAGGGATTTTGAGAGAAGAATCCAAAATCCGAATAATCGACATTCACGAAAAATTCGCCACCGATTATCGATTCCTCGAATGCTGCATCGAAGGCGGTTTCAAAAAACGCTTCAACTGCGAATTCTTGGCCGGTCCTGACGGAGCTCAAAAAGACCTCCTCCAAAATTTCACTAAATTTTCGAAATTCTGTCTCCGAAATAAATGTTCCCCAAGAACCCCAAAAAACTACGTCGCAAAAAAATGCATTTGGACGATCAAAGAACATTACAAACTTTCGATCCCAGGAAATGCGACTGTAAAAGTGCTCAACACTTAAAAATAAACACTGACATTCGAAAATATTGTATTTTTCTAGACCAACCACAATTGACAGAAAAAAATTGTCAGGTACATAATTATAGTTAAAAAACAAATGAAATCAGCATTCCTTATTTATCTAGTTATCACCAACGTCATTTAAAAATTTCCCCATTCCTAGAATTTACTATGTTGATCAGGTTTCGTTTTCTTTATGGCAAAAGTTGCACCTAGACAAAGATGATCGCTGCCAACTGCGAAATTTGGGACCGTGGGCAAAACTTCACATTGTTGCACCGAAGGTAATTGGTATTTTTCAATAAGTCGAAATCCGCTGAAAAATATGTAATCCACAGTAATCCAGTAATCCTGGTTTGTCGTTGCTTCGGGAGCTCCGATTGCGGTACTGTGCGTGTACACGCTGCGTAACTGGAAAGGATGGCTCAGAGAACCACTGGAAAATCTCGCACGATGACCCCGGCCTATTTCGATGACCTTGGGTTTTCCAAAATCTTGCGAGTTTTGGTTTTCGCCATTTGGAGGTGCTTCTGTCTGCATAAAAAAAAAAAGGAATTTAATTTCAAATTGAGAAATTGACCAACTTCTGCATTTTAATACGCTCTGTACGTATCTTTGAAAATCGACTCGTAGCCCTCTACCGGACGCGGAAGCGTTATACTGGGTGCATTGTTTTGAAACTGCCCATATACGTCAATGTAAAAACGTGGTGCAATATTCTTGATTTATCGCGAAACTCGAAATAATACGTTTTGTTATTAATCCGGTATAATGTATTCTTTTGAAAATAAGGGAAAATAATAAAGCTTTCACGGGTTTCCAAATTTTCTAACTTACATTGCAGTATTTTTGGACTCGACTAACTTGTAAAGAAATAAAATTCATCAATTTTTTGTGGGAAATTCGTTGATAATCAAATTTATGACATTTGTACTGCTTTTTTGTAAACAATTCGTTAAAAACAAATTGTTTCGAGCAATTTGTGTGGGGCATATTAATGAGAAAATTTTCAATTTTTCGGCTGATTTAGTTTATTGCATGAATAATAAATTTTTAGTAACAATTTATTTATAATCAATTTATTGCTGCTTTGATGAAGTTCAATTCCGACTGTTGAAATGGCTTATTTTTTGTCAATTCGTTGATAACGAATTGTTTAGAAAATATTAATTAGAAATTTCTTGATTCTCTGGCTAATTTGAATTATTGTATGAATAATGGATTGTTACTCAAAATTAGTTTATGACAAATTCAATGCTGTTTAGGTATTAATAAAAAAATAAAAAGAAATTTCTTTTTAGGAATTCCTAAAAAAAATTTTTTTTCCAGGAAGTACATTATAATTCGTATTGTCGACTAAAGAATGAATCAACAATACTTTGAATCGATATTCATAAGTTATACCAAACTTTCAATGAATAATAATTTTGAATATTCAAAAGTCGATTTCACGCGTTTATGAATAATAAATTTTTAAAATTTTTGAACTGTGGCAATTCGCATTCACACATTTTTTTCATTTTGTTGAACTATAGATACGCATACAAGAATTATGCAAAATTCCGAAAATTTTCAAAATTTCATGAAAATAGAAACGTTTTCAAGAAATTGGGAATAACTAATTGACTTCAAAATATTCCGAAAATTGTCCAAGTGCTGAAAGTTTCGAAGAAATTTCAAAAATTTGGAGATTTTTGAATATATAATATATTATGATATACTTTTTGAAGAATTTGAATATCGAAATTTGAAAATTTTGATCATTTTCTCCATTCATTCAAATGAAAAAAATTTTACATTCGAAAATCAAGTTTAAAATTCTGGAATTCCTCTATCATATGAAGATTTAGGTTCGAATCAGAAATAATTGTAAATTACCAGTAAGAAAATTCGACTAGAAAATATTCTCCTTTTCTTTAAATGCGTTTCGCTTTTTCAATTAAGTGTTCCATCATCGAAAAAGATATAAATTTATTGTAAAAACCAAAAAATATAGCGTTGCATTGCCAGAACCTTATGTTTGCAAGTGCAAGTGCAACGAACAATGCAAGTGTCTACTGCTTATGCACCCAGTAGCGCTTTTTTTCTCACCAGGCAGCGCCAGGAGAGATACGTACAAAGCCTATAGTTTCTTCAACATTTTGAAAATCATGAAAAAAAATTCAATTTGATAGTTGTTCAATCAATGACATAAATTCGCTAAAATTGTACCGTTTCTGTATCAGTCTTGGAACCCAGTCGATCAATGAGCGCATCGTAACGTTGGCAATCGTCAGTCACGTTCAAATACGAAGGTATCAAAGAATTGTTCAGCAACACATTCGAATCCCATGAACTTCCGTTCAATTTTCGTCCTTCTCCTTCATATTTGAAATATCCATTTGTAATGAATTTGTACACTCCTGTGTACGGTTTAAAATTGAAGTCCCCGCATAATATTATAGGCAAGTACTGTGTTCTTGATCTGAAAAGAAAAAATTTCCACAATAAATATAAAACACGAAAATTTATTTTCTATACATACAAAATTTTCACATCAATTTTGCACAAACTTTCTTATATTTACATAATTGTTTCAGAGAAAAAAGAAATTGAATTTCCATAAACTTTCAGAAATTCTAAAAACTACAAAAAATGTCAAGAACTAAAATTTATGACGAGTTGAAAATACAGTTTACATTATGATAAATGACTAAAATAACTAAATCGAAAAAAATTCTTCAGAGCTGTCACTATTACCACCAAAATCCTTAAAAATATCAATTTTTAACCTTTCATATTCAACAAAAGCCATTTTTTCCAACTCGGAGAACAAAAGTTGTGTTTGTCCGAGTCGGACGTCATTTCTTCGAGGATTGTACAAAAGGTGAGTCGTAGCGACGACGAATTGTGTCTCAGGGTTTTCTTTGATCCGGAATTTGGCGACGATGCCGACGTTGTCCCTGCTGAGGAGCTCAATGTTGGGCTTGTAATACTCCACATTCGTGTGCTCGACGAGTTCGAACAAGTTGCTCTGGTACAGGAGCAGAAGTCCATCGAATTTGTCGTTCGTTCGTTTCTTGTACAAGTATGAATATCCTTTTTCCACAAAAGGTAAAAGAAATTCGTTGAGATGTTCTTCTTGCATTTCTTGAAGACATACAATCTGCAATTTAATAAGTTTATAAATGTTTTGAAGAGTACAGATTTTTGAAGTGGAACACTTCATGTACGAAAAATTTTTTCAAGTTTTTATAACAAAAAACATGAAAAAAATTAACAAATTTCAGAATCAAATACAACAAACTTTTTTGGCTCCGAGTCATCAACTCAAGCAAAACTTTAAAAGTTTTAATACCGCAGAGTAAAAATGTTCAACATTTCAGGACATTCCAAAAATGTCCCTCAAGACTTCCAGGGATTCAAACTCCCAGAAGAGAAATCCTTCTTTCTTACATTTGGCTTGGCTGCAAAAATTTCCTCCCACAAAAGTGGCTTCCTGACCTCCCAAGGCAGCGCTTCCTTGTCGTGCCTACTGTACAAATACGGATGCAGCTCCAACAAGCACTGCGCCAAAATGTTGAAGGACAAAATCCTAATTTTAAAATCATCCCTCTTGTCTACAAAACAAACAAAAAATCCATCCAAATTCCCAATTCATCCAAAATCCTCGTCGAATACAAAAAAACCACCTTGTCCCAAAATTTGCCATCTCCGCATGCTCCTGTAATTATACTTGTCCCGAGCAGTTTTTTCTTCGAGTGTACAGCCGCGCCTCAAATCCTCTTCTAGTGCTCCTCCAGTGTATGGAGCGGCATGATTTTGCATACATTCCGCTTGGCGATAATTGCCCATGCAAACATTGCAAAATGCGCTATTTCTTACGCACATGTGATTCCCCAAATTTGGATTGTAATGGAACGGTTCCATTTTCTTCGCAAATTTTATTCCGTCCCAAATTTTCGCGAGTTTGATGTAGGTAAAATAAAAAGCTTCAGGAATCGAAGCTGTTTTCGCTAATTTTCGTAATAGGAGATACTGCGAAAATCGAAGATCTCTTGCCATATGAGTCACCTAAAAAAATGGTATCGTCAGTGAAATGTTGGAAAACAATGAAAAATCGGAGGTCGATAATTTTTTTGCAGCGTATAATCATCTTTGTGCGTCACAAATGACATTGGAACATCACCGAAAGAATTGCCTATGTTGCGATATTGGTTTTACAGAAAAAATTGCAAATAGTGATATTTTTATCGTTTTTGTTGTATAATTCGCATGCTATCATGTTTTTGAATGTATAAATATTGAGTTTCGGTAAAGAACCTTGTACGTTGAAGTGTGAAATCTTTGGCAAAATGTGGATTTGAAGTGTGAAATCTTTGGTAAAATGTGGATGTTGCGAAAATTTTCGTGGCGTTCATTTACATGTCAGGGAATTTTCCGATTTTTCACAGCGTCTCGAGTGTTTTGAGAATATTTTCACAGGGGAAATCCAAGTTTATAAATGCACGGAAGTCAAAATTTGAGAACATTTGGGAACAACTTTCAGCAACATTGAGCCTCAATGATTGAGGTTATTTGCATTTTGGATATCTTTTCATTTCAACAATTGTCCGCCATTTTTTTCATACAGTTTGTTTACCACACTCATGAGAATTGTACGAAAAAAATGGTTACTCGCGTGAAAAAAAAAGAGCGCGCGACATGATTTTCAACCGTTTGCATTTGTTTACCTGAGGCTGGAGTTAATAAATGAATAAAAATATGTAATATATCTAATGTAAAATATCTAATGTCTTCAACTCACCTCATTTTTCGAAATCGCTGCTTCCTTTCGTTCTTTATTCAAACCACATATATCGATGAATTATTTCATAATTTGTTTTAAACAATTATATGAATATAATATCACCTCTTCCTAACGATTAGATTAATTCACGAAATGCAATTTTGAAGTTTACACACACTTATACAATTTTTTTCCCAGAAGGTAAACGTACCGTCAAAAGCAAAAGATCAGGAACGATTGTTGGAATTTTCCTTCCTAGAAAATCCCTCCAGTAAAAGATACAAATCTTACATCTTTTGTGTGAAAATACAAGGAAATGGTAATTTCTTCAAGCTTCACGTTCCGGAGTAAAAGCACTCTTATTCTCACTGAGAAAACAACATATTACTTTATTGCATTGTGTAGAAAAACCATTCATTTTCTTTTGATTTTATCGCAATGACTCGAATACACGTCTAAAATGAGCTCAAGCTTTTATATGATGGGTTAAAATTGTTATATAATGCAAAGTGGGACATTATGTTTGTTTAACAACGTTATCGAAAGTTGAAAAAACTTTTTTCTGTTGTAAAATCTTCAAATCACGGTGATAAGAGTGACTTTAATTGCGAACATGGAAATGTTCATTTTGAGAATGTTCTGATTTTTGAGCCATATAAAAACGTAAATACTGAACATTTATGGACTGTTTAAACAATATTATTACTACTTTCGGAATTTGAAAAGCATTAGTTGCTAATACTACTTTGGTCACAATTCTTGTTCTAATACATTGAATGCTGCTCCTAAGGCCCAAGAGAGTTCGTGGCCGTTGATCTTTTTGTACAACTGAAAATATAATAATGTTATGTATTCAATTATTTACTTACAACAAATTAATTGAGTTTTATATATTGAATATACTGGTCTTTTTACATTAAACTGTCTGTGAATCATAGAATTCATTAATTATTTAAACTGAATGAAATTAACTTTTCAGTTACAAATTTCTGGTTACTTTGAAAACAATTTGCAGTTGACGTAACGTAAACGATCGATACAAATATTTCAAAAATGTACGTAAAAATATAAATCAACGTACAAATATCTTCGTTTTGTCTTCCAGGCCAAATCCGTGCCTGAGTAATGCATGAATATATGTCAAATCCAAACATGCAAATGGTTGGTCCGTGTTTGGGTACTCGCAAATGTCAATTGCAGATTTGTGAAATTCCTCTAAATCAAGATCGCCTCCATTATAAGGATCAATCAACTCCGCCTAAATGAAAACAAAAATGTTCGTTAGAAAAATGTTGAGAAATTTTGAAATTTTAGAATTTACGAACTTTTCAAATTTGGAAGTTACAAGTAAAAATTTCAAAATTAGAAAAATTTTACAACAGAAAGCAAAAACAATTGAGATAATGAAATATGCAAATTTGAGGGTTCAAAACCAAAATCCAGACATTTACTCAGATTTGAGAAATGAAAAACTGTATGAAAAACAATTACCTCCGATGCTCTATCAAAATAATACGAAAACGCGTAAATTTCTCTAGCATTGAGTCCCAAGGGTTTTTCGTTCATTTTTATCACGTAATTTTGTACAATTTCTTGACAGGCTTGAAACCTGAAAAAAAAAGATTTATAACTAATAAAAAACTGGTAACAAAATACACACACAAGTATTGAATAAACAAAGAAAACAAGACATCAACTCTAATTTACACGAAAATAAGATAATAATTTTTCACTCTAAAATTAATTTGATTGTAATCAGAAAATTTATCCGATGAGCAAATAAATTAGAAATAGCTGTTTTATTTACCAAAAATGCAGTACATAAAAAATGTTCACCTTATTATAGGCCTGTCCTCGTCAGCCTCAGACAAAGTTTTGGCCTTGATAAATTTGTGGGCCCCGTCAATTGGGCCTTTTACTAAGTAATCTTGGCCCCCGTAACTCCAGTCAACTGATACGATTGGGTTAATGCATTCAGAATTCAATTCAATTCTTTCGTTTTTTTTTCTGCGGTCATCGCCTAAAACAGTAAATATTATATTAGAGTGAATATAATATCAATAATATAATATTAATAATATCATAATATTAATAATAATATTAGATAGTAAATATAATATACAAATATTATAGCAAAAGTAGTATTTAAGATTATGAAATGTTATCAAACAATGAACGAAACATATTTTAAATAATGAACTTTCGAAGTCGATGTACATTCTAAAAACAATATATTCTTCGAAAAAATATATACGATGAAAGTTCATTAAACAATGTTCGTAAAAATTCGAAAATAAATAAGTGGATTTACGTATATGGATGAATATTACTATACGATGTTTATTTATTGACGAAATTATGTCAACTTCAATACTTATATTAATTATATTACACACCTAATGTGAGTATTTCTTTTCTAGCAGCCATGAGGCCCATTTTTAAGTAACTATGAGTGTATAAACTCATGTTGCTATTAAAAACATTGATAGAGTGGATGTAATCCTTTAACTGTGAAGCGTATTGACTGTCTGGGATGAAAGTCACCTATGGCCAAGAAATTCACAAAATTACTTATTGCATTGCCAATTATTATTTATTATATGAATAATGGCTTATTTTATATGTATTTATACATTTTTCGAAAAATGCGTTATGAAACTTTTCGAGTATGATTTTTCAAAAATCAAGATTCAATCAAAACTTGACAAAAATTCAATTCGCCATTCCAGAATTACGCATTTTCTATTCCAAAATCTCGAAATATCCTACTATTTTCCTAGTTTCGGATGTACGAATCCATTTTCTAAAACCAAACTTTAATTCCCTATATCCACGAATTCAAATTCTCTACTTTCATATTTGGTAGAGTTCCTATGGCTATCTATGAATGTGTTCGTGTGTACATGTCATCGCTGGGTCCAAAATGGCGGCGGTACACACACATACATTCGAGTCGAATATTCGACACGTACATACTTCCCGGTCGAAAAAATTTGTCGGCCACCGTATATTGTGTATCAGTCCGCAAATGTGTATCGGTCCGATGTCAAATTTAAGTCGGACATCGTATGCGCGCGATGGCGATCAATGGCGATTGCTAAAATCAGCCGAAATCATATCAGGGATGCGATGACGAAGCGAAAAATGTGCAACTAATCGACAGATAACGATTTTGCGAGATACATCATCAACATCATGAACACGGTAACTGTTTAATTTTTTTTTTAATGCATTTTATGTGATAATTCATTTTGGAAATGAATTGTTTGTTCGTTTTACAAGTTTTGAATTTTGACAAATTCATGGTTATGTCCGAAATTTTTGACGTTTGATCATATGAGATTTCAAAAGTATAAATAGATAATAATTATTATATTTTCTCAGGTCCGGTATTACCTATAGCTGATGAGAAAACACCTATATTATATAATTAACAGTTGCGACGCGCACGCTTTCCTCAGGAATCCTGCAGTCAGATATTTTAATGCTGACAGCTATAATGGTAGAATAGATAAATAAATAAATATATATGTAATACGTTTAATGACTGTAAAATTCAATCGATTTATTGATATAATGTTGAAATTTTATATCTCATGTGTTATGAAAATGATAAATATAATATAAAATAATTGTGCTGAAAATGGCATTTTCATTGAGTTTCCCTTTACTGCAAAATTGATAATATTATATTATAATATAGCTCCCAAGAAACACAAACCTGTCTTAAATGCGTATTTTTCACTGTCCTCGCAAAAAATTTCCATCTCTTAAATACGTGTCGATTTCCGTCTTTCCGGTATAAAATACGTATTTAAGAGCGGGAACTGGCCGCTATTTTTCGTGCCAAACCGTGCTAAAATGCGGTTAACATAATGCTCTTAAAATCAAACCGAGAGCGTATTTAAACGCGCGTGAGAGAATATTTTGAAGCTAGAATAAAATACGGATTGAGAAACGATATAAGAAGGACAATTTTTAGATTTTACGCGTGTGAACGATATCCCCTGTTGGAAAAATCCAATTGGATTTTCAAATTTTTATGTCAATCTAAAAATTGTCCTTCTTATATCGCCTCTCAATCCGTATTTTATTCTGGCTCCGAAATATTCTCTCACGAGCAGTTAAATGCGCTCCCGGCTCGATTTTAAGAGCATTACGTGAACCGTATTTTAGCACGGTTGGGCACGAAAAAAAGCGGCCAATTCCCGCTCTTAAATACGTATTTTATACCGAAAAGAAGGAAATTGACACGTATGTAAGAGATAGCAATTTCTTGCGTGGACAGTTGAAAATACGCATTTTAGACAGGTTTGCGTTTCTTGGGCTGCAATTCTCATGGGACGAACAATTTACAGGAACAATGGTTTACTGTGCTCAAAATCCTCAGATTTTAGTTGACGATTATACATGTGGATTTCGAGCACAGAAAATCTTAATTGTTTCTGTAAATTTTTCGTCCCATGAGTTCCGCCATGCGAAATCATCAAAAATTCGGATCAAGGTCGGGTACCGTACGTCGGCACGACATACGATGGCCAGAGCGTGACGCCATAGCGTGTCGGACCGACGTCGGATTCGACTTCCGTGGCCGATGTCGGGTTATACCGTGGCCGACCTCGATCCGACATGCACCCGACTTTTCTTTTTCGACAACCGTGCAATCGCTATTTGAGCCGCCATTTTGGACCTATCTTTAGAGGTGGCTAATCAAACATTTGCGCCGGGATGGCCAAACTATCTATTTATAGGAACTCTAATATTCGGGGTCGTTCAAGTATTATGTAACGCTCTAATGGGGGGTAGAAAGTTATGTATTTTCCATTGTTACGCCGCATTACGGGGGGGGGGTCAAAAATTACAAAAAACTGCGTTACATAATACTTAAACGACCCCTATTCTAAAAATTCGAATTTCACAACTTTTGGAATGGGACAATAACATGTTCAAAAATTGATGTACGGTACACATAAATCCTCGACCTCAAAATCACCTGAGTAGATCCACCCCCGAGATCGAGCGCAGCGACGGTTTTCTCCCCACCCGCGCCACCTCCCAATCTATCCAACAAAAAATTGACAGTGAACCAGGAGAAGATCCCCTCGTCCACGCCTTCCATGATCGACACAGAATCCTTGAGCACCTTGAACCCCGAAGAATCCAGAAAAACCCTGCATTCCCTCAAAATGGCATTAGCCTTGTTCTCCGGGAGCAGCCTCAAACCAGCAGTGGCTTTCATCGTGAGCGGCGTCGATTTCCATTCCGACTCCGGGATCACGCTTTTCGCCTTCATCAAAAGTGACTCGAGACTCAGCGCAGCTTTGTCCGGACTCTTCACGTACGAGCTCAGCCCAGGTTTGGTCTCAAAAAAATATTCTTTGTCCAGCACCAAGTTGCCGGTAGTGAAAACGGAGTGGAATTTGAACACGATGAGTCGACTCCCGGTGGAACCTGCGTCGATGATGGCGACGTAAGTGACCTTCTGCAGGTTCAAAGACAGGGCCAGAGTGTCGATAGCCTTTCGCCCGAGATGCATGGGTTCCATGTCGTTGGATATGGCGATGTAGCCCAGGAAGAGGACGCCCAGGAGAAGGGCGAAGGCCAGGTACACCCTGGGAAAAGCAGGGCTTCCTGGGGATGGCATTTTTCGCTTCCGCGAGAAGTCGTGGGGGGCGGGTTCATCTTCTTGGGAATTTAACTGGAAAATATTTAAAAGTAATTAGATATGGATTAATGAGAAAATAATTAAGAATCAATAAAATAATTGAATATTGTGATATTTAATAACAATCAAAATCTAAAGATTATTGAATTCGAATAAAAAAAATAGAAATATTGGATACAAATAAAAAAATGAAAATATATATTGTTGTACAGCATTTAGTTGAGTGCTGCCAATATTTAAAATAAATAAATATTACAATTTAAACAAAAATGGAAAAATGTTTACCCAGTAACTATGAAAAAATTGTCGAAAAGAGCACATACTTGTTCAATCAAAAATGTCGAGAAATACTGAAAAAAATTCCCAAGGAAAGAACAATTTCATAACAACATACATTTTTTTATCAGTGCACTGCTTTATAACTCCCTTTGTTTGAACATCAAGATAAAACGCCTCGATATAAGCACTCTGGAATAACAACTTCCGAAAACGAATAAAGACAGTCGCAAAATCCCACATCCGTCAAAAAAATAAAACATCGAATGTCAATTATGTCAACTGAATTATCAATTTCCAAGGATAACAATAAACAGCTGTACTCAAACGTCAACAAATATGTAAATCTCAAATCACTCAAAAACTACTATTTTCCAAAAGAATGATATCATCATCATCTTAAACGTCCCTACTTTTATTCATACAATTCTTATTCTGAAATTCGATACTGTCGGAATATTTTCATGTCTAATTTTAATGCCGAATATTTATAACTCGCGAGTATCCATGAGTCGACTAATTCTAAGATTCCGAAATTACACACGAAAAACATAGTTTATCCAATAAATCGAATTTTGTAAAGGTAAAACTCCCAATTACGTATCGCATGTAGAAAAAAAATTACACCCTCAATGAGCTGCGATGAGCGTTTTAAATAACAACCACATTTGTGTTCCAAAAGTGAGGTTATGTAGTTGGTAATATGGCGTCGTTCGAATATTTTTTCGATTTTTGACGTGACAACGCGGACCATGTTTTCCATTTTAATCTCAGTGACTTTTAACAAACATCCGTTTGTATCCAAATCGTATCTAAGTCTTGTTAAATTTTAATTAAATTTGTTTACACAATTCGTTTTTGCGGGTTCGGGAGGTCGGGTTTTTTTTGGCCGGAGCCGGGGGTCATAATCCCGAAAAAATCGGGTTTTCCGACAAAATCTCGAAATAATCGGGTTACTTTTTCGGGAAAATATCGGAAAGTTCGACCCGATTTTCCGGTTTCCGTCGCGCACACCACTTCCTTTTGCCGGGAGTTGATCGATTCAAAAATAAAAAATAAACACCAGGTATGTAAATAACTGATGTTTTAATTATAATTCATTAAAAAAACTACAGTAACATGATTTTGCAATAATTCATCAATTGAAATTCATCATTATGTTTAATGTGAACACAATTTCATTGTCATTGAATATTGTGCACAAAAACCGGTTTTTCTAGGTATATATTTTTTTCAAATTTTTTCTGTTTACAAACAGTCGGAAAAAATGTCCATTGACTCTCGTGGTATGGAGGAACCCATGACGAATATTTAATCCTAATGAATGTAATTAAAAATACTTCACTCCTTGTATTCACAAAATAAAGACAATACTTTCAAAGCAATTATCAATTTAGTACTTGTTTAATACATCGAATCGAATGAAATGCAATAAATTAGCCTCTACATAGAAAAAAACACAAACTAACAAAATGACAATTATTACCTTTCGTTGCCTCGGTGACATGACGATTTAAATGAATGAAAATTTTCACTAAGTCTTAAAAATATGGGAAATCCGTAGTTTAACTGAAGTGTCAGCTCATTTTTTTGCGATTATACAAAAAAGAGACTACTGAATCGTAATTTCAAGTCGCGAATGCAGAATGAAATTGCTTGGATAATCGCGCGTTCGTGTGTGTACACACGTGCTCGCACATACACTGACACACACTGACACTTGTAATGGCATGATACGATTCAAGGACGCTCGCGGGAAGAGACTGAAGAGTTTTCTTTATTTCTATTATTGGCGATAGGCTCTTCAGTTAATTCGGTTTTGGGCTTTTGGGGACAATGCCGCATTGTTCGGTTATCTAATTTTGGGGTTTGAAGACTGCTTACACTTGTCTTATAAATGAATATTACGAGAAATCGGAAACATCGGGAATAAAAAATGTGCTTATCATCGATGTCATCATTGATGATCGTCGCTTTATGCATTGAATATTGAATGATTTGCAGTTTTAACAGGGAATGAAAGTTGAAACCGGAACGAATAACGATTTCAGATGTAATTTTTTTTAGTTTTGGTTTATTTTAACGATCGCGATGTATTATCGTTCATTTAAAAGCTCGTATTTTACGAGTAGATTTAAATTCCAGAATAATTTAAATTTTTATGAGAATTCCCAAAATATTATGAGATTTTCGAATTTTTCACGAGATTTCATTTTCTTATAAAGCCGATCATACAAATCTTACGAGATTCATAAAAAAATATGTATCAAGAAAATATTCTCGGATCGTAAAAAATTACCTTGAAATTTCAATTTATGGAATATTTTCAAACTGATAAAATAAAATGTTGAAGAAGTTGTGAATGATAATATTATTTATTAAAATTTAATATCATTTGAAATATATCTGAAAAAAAATGTTTTTTTCTTATCAATCCGAGTTTATTGAGGTCGACCTTATAATAAAATGAAATCTTGATCAAGAATTCGAAAATCTTGGAAAATTGTGAATTTTTTTCTACAAATCAAATTTACAAATACGAGAATTTTTTAATTTGGTGTATTTGTAATTAAAAACTAAATTTACTACTGCGAGAATTTTTAATGTGGTATATTCTTGATTAAAAGTTGAATTGATAGATACGAGAATATTTATAATTTGGTAAATTCGTAATTAAAATTGAAAATTTCGGAAACTCGGTACATTTGGCGCTCCAAAAAACCATTTTTTAGATCCTTCTAGCATGTTTTAGACGATAAAAAAAATCGAGTACTTAATGCTTGAATGAATGATTGTCTTGAATTAGTCTTGGCTTTAACCCAGTTTCTTATGCTGTATTAAAGGGCATTCATGCTTGTTCATTCAAAAATACGAATCATTCACAGAGCTCTCACACTCATTAATGACATCAATGATAAGCGAAATTTTCAGTATCGATTAGTTTTTTACGGTTTCTCTCGGTTTTTTTTTTTCCCTATCTCGGAAACGACTGACAATATTCGAGACTTTGTGGAGAATTCGAAAATTGTGAGGATTTTGATTTTTGAAAGTATTAAAAATTGCGAATATTTCGAGAATTTGCAAAATTGTTTTAGTTTCAACAATTTAGAAAATTTACAGATGTTTTCCAAAATATGAGCTATTTTGTGATCTCGGAAAATTCGTTGATTTCGAGAAATTTGAAAATTTCAAAGAATTCAGAAATATTGAAACATCGGGAATCGAAGTTTTTGGAAATTTGAACAATTCTTGAATTTCGGAAAAATTTTCAAATGTTATGAATTTTGATAATTTCAAAAATTTTTAAGAATTCGAAAATTTTGAACATGTATATCGAAAATTTTTTAGAATTATGGAAATATTGAGAATTTTAAAAATTATGAAAATGTCGAGAACCCTCAAAATTATGAGAATTTTGAATTTTTCGATTTTGTTTTTCGAGAATTACGAAAATTTGTAGTATTTTAGGAACGTCGAAAATTTTGGAAAATCTCGAGAATGTTCAAAATTGTGTGAATATAAGAAATTTCGAAAATTTGAAGAATTTCTAAAATTTTGGAAAATTCTGAGAATTTTGAAAATTTTGTTTATTTTGAAAATTTCTAAAATTTGTAGAATTTCGAAAATTGTGAAAAACTCTACGAATCTTCAAAATTTTTTAATTTTCAAAATTTCGAACATTTGAAGAATTTCGAAGATTCATAAGAAATAAAGAATCTTGGAAATTCCGAGGAACTAGAGAATTTCGAAATTTTCGAACAATTTTGGAATTGCGGAAATTTCGATTAAGAAATACTCAAAAATTGTAAAAACTAGAAAATGATCACCAATTCAAAGTAGTTCGAAATTTTGGAAAATTCGAAGTGTTTCAAAATTCGCGAAAATGAGAGACTTTTCGAAAACTTCAAAATTTATTCATGAAATTTTATGCCCTAAATTCGACCTACAAAGACGAAATTCAAGCGTTTTTCAGTGTCACATAACGATTTTTTGTTTGTATTAATTCCATCAAAAATAGTGCATTTTCTATAAAGTTTCGCCGATTTTTTTTCGAGTTATAGATCGAAACTCACAAATTTTTCATTTTACCCGGTTTTTCGAAATGCAGACAAGTCTAAAATCAGTTACTCGAAAAAAACCCAGAAAACTCGTCGAATTTCTACGGTTTTTTCGATGCTGCCAGAAATTCAAATTATTACTTTTCATTTTTCTATCTTCGAAGAATTCGAAAATTTGAAATTACGAAATCATTTTTTAGTTTCAGTTCGATAATACCTAATTTAATTTTTTTATTCATGTTTTATCGAAGGTTTTAAAAAATGCACCAACGTAACGAGGGAAAAATGAACGAAATACTGAAAGAGGCTGCAATACAAATCGGATCCGGCGGTTCTGCCGGCTTTGTTGAAGTTTGTATAATGCATCCAATGGATCTGGTGAAAACTCGGTTTCAGTTGCAGGTCAAAACGAACAAAGCTGATCCCATGTATTACACGGGTAATTAAAAAAAAATCACTGAAATAATTTTAAAAGAATCAATATTTCGAGCCAGCAGTTATAAACCGGTTTAGTATTATTACGTATTTAAAAATTTTCAGTTTTACCACAACTAAACTAGAAAGCTTCAAATTGAGAAAAATAAATAAATAAATAAACAAATTGATTAGAATCTGAGTATTTTTGCACGTTTTCGATACAAAAAATCATTAAATTGATCTTCCTACAGGAATTCGTGATTGCATGAAAAAAATGTATATAAACGAAGGTTTACCCTCGTTTTGGAAAGGAATTCTGCCCCCGATTCTTGTAGAAACTCCCAAAAGAGCAGTAAAAGTATGTACGAAAAAAAAATAATTGCAACTGTAGAAAAAATGTTTGTAATTTTTTATGGTTTTGCAGTTTTTCACGTTTGAACAGTACAAACAAGTATTTCTTTTCGGATCAAGCAAACCTACGCCATTGGTAAGATTTTTAGTATTTTACAAACATTTCACGTTTTTTTTTTTTTCGAGTAGAATATTAATTTTACGTAATAATTTTTAAAATGAGCGCGACTCAAATAGACAAATGAATTGAATTGTATTTTGATTCAAATTTTGGAAGTCCTATAAATATTTTGGATTTTTCCCCCTTCCCCCTAAAATAATGTGTTATGGATATATTCCGATAATTATGGAAATTAAAACTTAGAGGTTTTTGGAAATTTGAAAATACTCAAAATTCGGAAGTTTTTCGGAATATTGTACATTTTAAGAATTTTGAACATTTATAATGTATAATGTCGATGATATAATTTACAATTTTTTAAAATTTTGAATATTTTTCCGAGAATTACGAAAATTTCGAAAATTTACGAAGATTTTGAAAATTTATCAAATACGAAGTTTTGTAAAATTTTAGATAATTCTGAGGTTTTTTAAAATTTAGTTAATGTAGAAGTTTCAAAATTTGGGGAATTCCGAAAATTGCGAGGAACTTGACAATCTTGAAAAATTTGAAGAACTGGAATTTTTGAAAATTCGAATATTTTTAGAAATTTTGTGAATTTAAACATTAAAAAAATTTTCGAAAATTCTGAAATTTTTGAAGTTTCATAATTTCGAAAATGTTGAAGATTTCGTAAATGTTAATATTATCGAAAATTTTGAAAACTTTCAGAATTCTAAAAATATTGACTATTTTGAAAAGTTATAACATTTTGATATTCCCAGACCATTTGATAATGTTTCAAAATTTCGTGAATTCAAAAATTTCACTAATTTTGACATTTATACTAATCTTGAATATTTTGTCCAAATTTTCAAAATTATCCGAATTAAAAAAATTTCGAATATTGACTAAAAATTTCATTCCTCACGCTTGCGAACATTTTTCAGTTTACCTTTACACAACTTCGTAAATTACGTGTTTCACTTTGAAACCAAAAACCAAACATCTGTTCAAACCAAATTTTTTCTATTTTTAGACATTTTCTTGCGCCGGATTTTTTGCCGGCGTAACCGAAGCGATTTTGGTGAATCCCTTCGAAGTGATAAAAGTCCAACTACAGTCGAATCGAAAACGAATGAAAGAGTGCCCGTCAACTGCGCAAGTGACGAAAGAAATAATTCGAAAAAACGGTTTTGGTTTGAACGGTTTGAACAAAGGTTTGTCGGCGACGATTTTACGAAATGGAGTTTTCAACGGTTTTTATTTCGGTTTCTATCATTCCGTTAAGAGTTTCATTCCCGCCAATGAAGATCCATGGATTGAATTTTTCACCAAGGTTCGTATTTCTGCTGGGAACTTCGATTTATTCACGAAAATTAAAAAAATAAATAAAGTTTAATTCTAAAGGATTTTTATTTTCTAGTTTTGAAATTTAAAATGTTCAGTTTGAACATTTTGAAGAAAATATTTGCAGATTTTAATGATTTATTATTTGCAGTTCAGGCAAATAAAAATTGGAATTTTACGTAAATTATGAAAAATCTGATAATGTTCGTAAAATTAAAATTTTGACAGAATTTGAAGTGAAATGAAATTATTTTTCAAACGAATTTCAGGTAGGTTTAGGTTTCACTTCTGGTAGCGTTGCTTCTTGCTTGAATATTCCGTTCGATGTCGCAAAAAGTCGAATTCAAGGACCTCAAGGTGGAGTCGTTTATACAGGGACGTTCAAAACGATGCGATATATCTACGTTCAAGAAGGGTATATTCAAAAATTTTTCTAAAATTGTTTCAACTGATTATGTGTCATTTTTTGGGAAATCCATAGTGTTTAACGTTTAGGAAAATCAAATTTTGAAGTAGAACACTTCATTCACGAAATTATATAGGTTTTTAAAATTCTGAAAAATTTCAAAATTATGTCAAAATAATAAAAACTCGTGAAATTCTTGAATTCAGGAAATTTTCAAGTTATGAAATTCCAAAATTCTTTTGGAAATTCCGAAATGTTGGAATAGTTTGAAAATTTTTGACAAATGAAAGGATTTAGAACATTATGAAAATTTTGATGACTTCCAGAATTATGGAAATTTGTTGATTTCGAAAAAATGACCATTTCGAAGATTTGCATAATATTGAAAATTTAGAAAGTTTTGAGGATGTTTAAAATTTCGATAATTCGCACATTTTAGGAATTTAAAGGATTTAGAAGATTATGAAAATTTTTATAACATCAAGAATAATGGAAAATTTGACAATTTACAAGGTTTTGAAATTTTTGAGAACATTAAAAATTTTGATAATTCCAAGATGTTTGAATAATTCGAAAGTTTTGAGAATTTTAGGGATTTAGAGAATTATGAATATTTTGGTAATTTGGAGAATCATGGAAAATATGCAAATTAGGAGAATATTACAAAATTAATAGTTTGAGAATATTAAAAATTGTGACAATTTCAAAATGTTTGGATAATTCGAAGTATTTAGAAAATTATGATTATTTCAAGAATGATGAAAAATTTGTGACTTTCGAACAATTTGACAAGTTTGAAAATTTTGACAATAATTATTGAAGATTCGCAAATTTGTGAGAATATTAAAGATGTGAAAAATTCCGAAATGTTTTAATAATTCGAGAAATGTTAGAATTTGAAGGATCTAGAAACTGATGAAAATTCTGGTAATTGCAAGAATTATGGGAAATTTGTGGATTTTGAAAACTTATAATTCCAAAGATGTTGAGGATAACGAAGATTTTGCAAATTTTAAGAATATTAAAAATTTAGATGATTTAAGAATGTTTGAATGATTCGAAAATTTCGAGAATTTTGAGGATGTAGAAGATTATTAAAATTTTCATGATTAAAAAAATTATGGAAATTGTGTGGAATTTGAAAAATGTGATATTCTCAAAGATTTTTAGAATATTGGAGATTTTAAACATTTCGAAAATATTCAATATTTTTATACTTGTAAAATATTTGAATAATTCGAAAATTCTGACAGTTTTGCCCTCGAATTTAGGATTAAAAAATTTTTCCAATTTACAATGTTTTCAAAAATTTGCAAAAAAAAAAAAATACTAAATATCTCAAAATTTATTGAAATGCTCTAAATTTTCGAAATTTCAAGACCTTCGAATTTCCAAAAACCTTTAAATTTATACTTCCATAAAACTGCATACAATTTTTTTTCAGGTTCCAAGCATTATACAAAGGCCTCCTACCAAAAATCCTGCGATTAGGTCCAGGAGGCGCAATAATGCTCGTCGTCTACGATTACATGCACACTTACTTAGTACAAAAATTCGAGAATTGACCACAATGTGGAGCTTTATTTTTTTAACGCCTGAACTGCATTTTTTGGATCATTTATTTGATGATTAACTACTAGAATTAATTGCCTACGATGATTATACAAATATAACAGTATGTTGAGAAATTTATTCTTCAATAAAAAATATCTAGTTACCTGGGAAAAAATAAAACTTGTTATTAATCGTCCAAAACAGAATCTAGCCATTTTTCCAGGTCGATTGGTTTAGTTTCTGCGACTTTGTTTGTGGTTTTTTGATCGACATTTTTCGATACGTCAAAACAATTGCCAGAAATTCCAGGACCGACTGGCTCATTTAATGAAAGCAAAAAATCGAGCTCTTCTTCCAAATGTTCAGTGGAATTTTCTTCTGAAATGTTTTTTGTTTCTTGATTGCTGTCAATTTTATCGAGGTGGGATTTTGTGTCTTTTTCAATGTTTTTGGTTTTGTTGTAGATTAATTTGGCTTCTTCGGTGTCATTTTGCATCTGTGTTAGTTGGTCTTTCTGAAAAAGTTAAAAGATTACATTTAAATCTCATTCAAATTAATTTATTTATCTTGAATTCATATTTAATATGAATTGAATAAAGTTGAAAAAGATTTATAATTGACATTTAATCCTAACTCAAATTTTATATTCAACTTGAAATCGACTTCAGACTTGATATTACAAATATTCGAAAATGCGTACTGTAAAATATTCTTGGCTTAAATCGATACACTCGGAAAATGGGACGCAACGAATTCCAGAGTTCAATAAATTAACGTTGAGCTCGAATAAGTCCGAGTATCTTGAAACATCAAGGTTCCAATTTTGGTAGGTCTTTGTCATAAATTGTGTGTCTTTGTAACTCGGCAAGCTCATCAATGTTGCGAAATTCTGTCCCCGGTCCAATGGCTCTTCGTCGGGTATTAAATATGTCGGATTCTCTTTTAAAACGGAGCATTTTTCGTCATCCGAAATAGATTTCTCCTCGTCTTCAGCGCCCACTCTTTTTTTGTCGCTTTTGTTCGGGTGCTTTTTGTACTTGAATTTGTTCAGTCTTTTTCTGGAATTATAAAACATTTTTTTAGAGTAGAATACTTCATATACGACATATTGCGAAGTTTTATAGGGGGTAAACTGAAAAATGTTTGCAAGGGAGCAAGCGGAATAAAATGCCAAGATGATATTCGTAATTTTTCAAAATTATGACAAAATATTAAAAATTCCTGAATTTGCCAAAATTAACAAGGTTTTGAAGAATGGTACAATTTTAAACATTATTAAATTTACTGCATTTTTGAGTTTTGACATCTTTATAAATGTTTTGAGATTATCAAAATTATATAATTTTTAGAATTGTCAAAATGTTTGAAATTTTGCCAATTTTCAAAATTTATAACCTTTTTAAAATTTTCAAAAATTTCCAAGTTCCTCAAAGTTTTCAAGGTTGTTCAAAATTTTTAGAATTCTCGAAATTGACATGATTTTCAAAATTTAAACAATTTTTCGAAAATTTAGAATTCTCAGAACTGTTTGAAATTTTCAAAATTTGAAAAATTCGCGTAGTTCTCGAAATTTTTGTAATTTAAAAATGGTCGACATTTTCAAAATTGCAAAATCTTCTAAATTTGTAAAATTTTCAAAATCATTGAAACCCTAAAAATGTACGTTATTTTTCAAATTGTAAGAACTTTTAAATTTATATGAATAACTGACCAACAATTCGATTACAAATTGTTGAAAAAAAAAATAAACATAAAACTTGCGATTTTGAGAGAAAATTTCCCGTTTCAAAAGTAAATCAATTATAAATTAATGTGTGCGCTAAATTTACCAAGCAAAAAAGGAATATTAATTCCAAAATCCAAAGAAGTTGTTTGGAGGTTATAATATATCATGTTAGCTTTGTCGACTTAATACGTACTTTGCATTGTCCTTTTTACTCGAAAAAAGATTTTTCTCGTTGGTATTTGCACCAGACATTTTTTTATTTACTGAAAAACACTGAAAAAGATCGAAATGAATAAAATAAAATTGTCTATACTTTCGATCAGCTGATTTTGTATGTAAACATCAGCATTTCGATTTTTCTCGATATTAATCACTGATCGATTTACATCGATATATATCTGTGTTCGATGTATCGAAATTTCAAAAGTAAACCCATTTTATCCGCGACGACCGAGACTAAAGAATATTTTCCAAGTTTCTAAAGCAATATTAATTGAAAAAATCTGAATTTATAAGCGTAGAAGTCCAAATTTTCGATTATTTGATTTTGACTTCTGAGTTTCAAACTTACATGGTTTTAAAATTCTAAAATTAGAAATCCAGAAACTTGAATAGAACAAAAAATGATAATAAATGTGTGAAAAATCTAAAACCTATCAAAACATAACATTCGTCAAGATTTTCATAATTACAAAAGATTGACAATTTGAGAATAAGATGATTTTTTGGCAACAATCTCACGTTACTTAGAAAATTAAAAACCAATAAGTTCAAAATTTTTTTCATCGGTCTCTTCTGCTCAATTCTGAAAAAGCTCAACTTGTTTTCATTCCAACGAAATTGCCTAAAAATACAAATATTCTCAAGGATTGAAATTCCTTTCATTACTTACAAAAATTTACGAAAGTATTTCATTGCATAAAAGTACAGAATTATTCTAGCTCAACTCTTTAAAAATTCAAAAACCACATACTGTGTTCACAAAAAAACTTGTATTCTCTTAACTTTTACACATACATATATACACAAACTCCTAAAAGCTTGCAAACAATTTAATATAGCCAGGAAGGACGATGGTCGCTATCGGTGAAAATGTCTGTCCCGGTAGTGCTGGCTTTCGCCTTGGCTTCTTCGGCTGTCATATTTTCTTCAGCCGATGGGTTTTTCGGTTGACCATCTTCGAGCAATTCACCCTTTTCATAATCATCTATTATTTTGGTCGCATACGTTCGATTGAACAATTCTTGAGGAGTGAATTCCTCCTGCACGACTTCATCATTCCCCAATTTGTATGAAACATAGGGTTTCAAATTGAAATTTTCTAAATTCGGAACAATGAGTTCAGGTTCCACTTCTTTGACGAAGACGAAATCTTTGTATTCGTTTACAAAACCAGCTTCTTTCGTACCACGAGCTGAAATTGATAAGTAGTTTTAGTTTGTGTTTTCGGGCTTCGAGGTTGTTGTGAATAGTTCGATCATTTTCTTGATCTTCTGGCCTTTTTTTGACAAAGTTAAAAATGATGTAAAACTCTTTCGGAAAATGAACTACATAGGCGAATGTCCAGTAATGAGTAAGAATAATATAGTTATAGTAATAAATTATATGTATAATGGGTTTATTAAAAATTGTTACTCACTATCGATGGGATTTAAACCATCATTGTATCTGCTGTTATGGACTTTTTTGAAAGCTACCGATCCTAATTTATTAGGCACTTTAAATTTCCGGAAATTCCTTTTTCCGTAGTTGATACACGTTGTAGAAATCCCCCTCACGAAAATCATGGTTGACGACATTTTCAATGTTTTTTTATTGTTTATTATTTACTTTTTACTGCTTTTCACTGCTTTTCACTTTGTGTCGCAAATTGTCACAACAGACAAATTTTTGACAATGTGTGACAATGTGACAATTGTCACCGCATGGCAGCGCGCGCGCACAGGCGGTTTTACCAAAAAATTATATCGATGGTCTTCCCATTTGGCGGGAATTTTTCATCTATTTGAAGGGCTCCAAAACCAGAAAGCTTTATTTTTGAAATCATCAAAAACAACAACTAGCTCCAAGTCACAAAAAATTAAGAAATCGTATTTTAAAAATTAAATGAAGACCACTTTTTGAAATTCAAAGTTCAAACCTCGAACTACCTCCTCCATCTCGGATTCCGAACAGCTAATCAGCTGAGAGAAAAACAAACGCACAAACGCGCCAGCGCTAACCGCTAAAGTGAATTTGCCGAATTTGCAGTCATTTTTAATGTCAAAATAAACAAAAATCAATAATACGCAAAAATGACGACTACAGGAGACATTCCCATGGTAACAAAATTTTTTACGACAAAAAATAGCAGGAAGCGAAGAAATAGTTTGTTCCCGAGCCAGATTCACCTTTTTCCCAATATAATGTTGACAAACATTTCTTTGCAACAGTTTTGTCGAATTTAGTAATAATATCTTCAATTTTGGTTTTTATACACATATATTAATTACTACTGATATTTCCAGCACCTTTTGTATCCTGTTCGATGTCTGAACTGGGACCTAACCTTGAACGTACATATCTTCTATATTTACTTTTTTGGATTATTTATTCAACGTAAAATAACACATTAATGCGGGAGAAGGCATTTTTAATGCTTGCATATAATTTGCTTTTTCCAGCAATGAAATAATACTAATAGTTCGAAAATGTAGTTTTTTTCTAATTTTTCAACTTTCAGAACTGCTAATTATCTACTTTAGATGAATATTTAATCAACTTTGTCAGTATTTTTACGGTGTGTCGTATTTTTAAATGGTGTGCGTATAATTGTTTTCGAAAAAAGCTTGTTTGTTATGTTGAACCTATCTAATCCACATTTTTTCCCTTTTTTTTCTATTTACAGGCCAGAGTGTCGAGTAAATTCGAAAATTGGAATATTTCGAAAATATTTTACATTTTTTCAAAAAACTCTATTTCAAATTCCTTCAATTATTTATTAAAAAAAAAAAAAAAGTCTGAAATTCAAAATTTGGATCTGTATTGAATCTCACCTAAAAAAATCAAACCATAAATCTATTAAAAAATTAGTACTTAATTTTCAAAATTTTTGATTAAAAAATTCTATTTTTCAATTTAAACTTCACCAGATTTCGTAATAAAACTTCGAATTTGGAAAAAAACTAAAAATTCTGAATTGTCTTATTACTGGACACTCTGATTTTCCGTTGTGTGTTGCATATTAAAAGTGCAATATTTTTGGAATGCAGTTTTTTTAAATAACAATTTTTTGAAACTTTTAGGCTCGGCTTCAAGCGTACCTGAGTTGCCCGATAATTCCTCGATGCAACGAGTTAGAGAGAATGATCGAAGAGACGAGCACTACGGACCTTCAAAAAGTTTTTACGACTCTGATCGAGTCGATTTTTGGAATACACGACAACTTTGGATGGGGCTTGCACCACATCATACATAGCAGAAATCCCTATGAGTTCGAACGTCTCTGTAAATTTCTCGGACCAACTGGACCCATTTTTGCACTTTGTTACAAGCTTTTGGGGGATTCTTATTTGAAATTCAATTTTTCCACAGAAAATTTGCCTGTGGGTATACTGAATTATCAAATTTTGTTTATTATTAGATGTATATATTTTCTTGATTTTAAGTTTTTGATTCTTCAATTTTTGCATTTATTTGGTTTTATGCTTTTATGGGTGTTTTTAAGTAATAAATTTTATTCATTAGTAGATTTATTGATTTTCTCGATTTTGAGTTTTTGATTAAATTTAATTTTATTTTTTTGGAAATATTTTTCAATATTATGATATTAAGTATCTTTAGTCATATTTTTTTTTTCGTTTCAAATGTTGTTTTTGAAGTTGTAAAAATTTTTTAAAGTTTATATATTATAATTTATGTATAAAAGATTTCAAAAAGTTTTTGAAATTTTCTCAGATTTTAAAGCAGAAAATGTGGAAAATTCAGGGAATCCAAAATAAAAAAACTTGCAAGAACTCTGAATTGAGAAACACAAAGCTTATCTAAAATGCACTAAAATATTTTATTTCCTTTGTTTTTCAGCATAAAATTCGTTCCATGATTAAGGAAGGCAACATTCCATCATTTTACGCAGACAAACTTAAAGATGACCACAATTTGAGAACTTCGACTTGGTTGTCTTTGAGTATCCTTTGAAAATAATAATAACGTTCAATATAAGAACACTAAAAACAATATATTTAAAATATTGTTTTCCATCATTTCTTAAAAATAATATTATAAAATCAATTTTACCATCAAAACACCCGAAACAATACAAGTAATTGATAAAAAGTTAATTTCCTATTTTGTATATTATCTTTCTATATTCAACTATAAACTACAACCTTTTTTTCTATAATTCTCGACAAAATGACAGGTTTTTCCAAACTTTTTTTGTTTGCGTGTAAAAAGTGTCCGATTTTTTCACTTGTGTAAAAAAAAGTTTTCTCCTCTTGTGGAGAAATAATTGATGTGAAAAAATCGATCACTTTTTTCACAAGTAAAACTCGATTTTTTCTCGAATTATATAAAAATAGTCGCATGTCACGAATTAAAAAATGACGATTTTAAATGACTCGTTTAAAATCGGTCGCTTTTTCACCTTGTAGCATAATATACTATTATCACACAATCTGCATCATAAAAAAAAATTTTATTTTCCTGAACGAGTAACATATCCCTTCGAGTATTACATTTTCCACTTCGCCTACCATTTGACGAATCCGAGGCTCCAGCTCCATCACCAGGACAGTGTTTGGCAAAATTGGGAAACGATTTACGTTGAATTGGCCCACAACTATTTGCAATACTTTTTACCGATGGACAATAGAGAGATTAAGCCAGATGTCGCGCCGTATGTTAAAAAAGTCTTACCCAGGAAATTGATGCATACGCCAGAATTGAAAAAGTAATCATTATTTTCTGTATAATTTATTCGTTTATATAATTTTGTTACTTAGTAATGCATAATTTGGTAATTAATTAACTAATAAAAATATGTCAATTTGGAAAATATTCAGTTGATAAATGAAGTGTTTATTTAGTCAATAAATCATTTTTTTTAGGATGCAGCAGGTTCCGAGACTTTTACGAACCTCAGTCCTGAGTCCAGTTTCTTCTTCTAGTCCAACTTCAGGAAACATTCCTCAACAATCGTGTCTTTCCGGCGTTTGGAGGAGCAACACCATAATCCAGGTTAAATAACAATAACACAAGAAAAACAATGTTCTAATGAAATAAATATTTTATCATAAATAGCACGATCCGACAAGAAATTTTGTCTTTTAAGGAGTATCTATGTAACATAATAACCTATGCTGCAAGTTTCCGCTGAAACTTACCATCCATTATTAGAAAGCAAAATTTTACCGGACTGTGTGATATGAGCAACTTTTAATTTTTGAAACCTTGATTATGTTAAGGCAAAATTCATTAGAAGAAAGGACATCAAATTCATATGGTTAAATCGACCATTTACGTTTGAAAAATATTAATTTTGTACCGAATTGTTTATTCGATGATGCTAAATATTTTGATTATATTGGAGTAGGTTTTTCTGGATTTCTGGTTCGAGTACACGGAGGACAATCAGATTCCTGGCACAGTTTTGGGAACCCCGGTTTCAGGATCGTTACCCAGAAGAGTATGAACGATTGTAATAATTATTCGATTTGGATTTGGATTTATGTGTATGAAGATTTGGAATATTGAATTCAGAATTTTTGACAATTCTCACAATTCGAAAAATTTTAGAAATCTAGCAGTTCTAAATTTAAAATTCGGAATATCAAAGAATTTGGATATTTATTGTAGTTAAGAATTTAGAAATTTTGGGAGTGCAAAATTTGAACGTTCGAAATTCGGTATCCTAGACACGTTGGCAATTTTAGAAATATTGAGAATTTGAGAATTTGTATCAAGTTTATGTTGAAATTTGACGAATTTCGTAAATTCCGATTTTTTGGAATGTGTCATTAAAAACTCAGAATTTCCGGATTTTAAAAGTTTGTGAATTCTGAAATTTTATATTGAGATACAGATTGGAAAAATTTTTAATTTGTATTCGACATCGGAAATTCCACAATGTGAAAAAATTGGAAAAAATCTCATTTAACGTCGAAAATTCGGAATTTCACATTCCGAGAGTTTTTAAAATATAAACAATTCGAATCTCTTCAGTTGAAAATTTAAAAATTTGTAATCTTGGTTTCATATATTTGGAAAAAGTTTAGGCATCCGAGATTCAATTGAAATTTAATATTCCAAATAATGAAAAGTTTAATAATTTTAGAAATTCGGAAATTCTATTTCTCGAATTTTGGAAATTTATTGAATCGAAAAACTCTGAACTGAAAATTTATAATTTAAAATTTTAGCAATTTGAAGACTCAACATTGCACTGATGATTTATTTTATTGATTGTAAAAAGCGTGTATTTTGAATTTCAGAACAGCATTCATTCTGGAGAACACGTGAGATTAGTCAGAGCTTTTATCAAAATGCTTCATTCATTCGCGAACAGTGTCTTCGGAGATCAAAGTGCCATGGATGAACTGAAAAGGTATTATTATCTCTATGTAATGGCAAAAAATACCGTAATTTATTCAAAATTTTCCTCTTTCGACAAATTTTTAAGTATACCCTAGTGATTGTGGTTTTTATAAAAACAGGCAAAATTTTTATAAAACCAGTGGATTATTTATAAAAATTCGTTTTTTTTATAAGGTCGGTTTTATAAAATTTTCGATTTTTATAAAAAATATGTTTTTATAAAATCTCAAAATTTTCATACAATTAATCTGTTTTTTTTTTTTTTTTTTTTTTTTTTTTTTTTTT
>JAPYZK010000169.1:0-35312 GCA_030522785.1 Platygaster equestris
AACATTAGATTTATTTCTGAAAGATATCAGCTTTGTACAAATTTATGTTTATTGCTATATTTATTACGTAGCGTTTTTTTTTATTCAGATTGAAAATTTTCTTCACACTTGGGACTGTAGAAGTTTCGTAATGGATTTGAAGCAAAATTTCTATGATTGATGATTTTACAAACTATCCGAAAAATGTGATGATCAAATTCGAGATCAAAATTTCTGCAATAATTTTAATTATTGTAGCTGTCGAAAAGGAAAGGATTCCGCGAGTTTGGAACGTAAGGCTTGTAATTTCCGATATTATTGTTACTTTCTGGTTCCTCGGTAACTAAAACTTCAACTGTAGGCACATTTTCGAAACTTGGTTTTTGGCAAACAAAACTTCCGCAGCGATTTACGCAGCATTTGCTCGTGCCTCTGCAATCTTGATCCACACTACACATAGAGCTGCATACCCATCTTTGGCGCCCGGGTCCTCCCGGCGTTGGGCAACTGCCGGGTTTTTTTACTAAAATTTTAAGATTTCGAAAATTTATTATCTCGAATTTAATGCGTTCGATTGCATAAGATTCCCCCCCCCCTCCCCCCGAGCTGAGTTCTAAAATATTGAAAAAATTGCTTTACTATTCAAGCAGCTAAAAAAATCGAACAACGCTAAAAAGACATGGAAGTTCAGAATTTGCAAAATCGAAACAATTAGAAATTTTCAAATTGTATGTGGAGAAGTCAGGTTAGATCTAGAAGTTATTTTCGTTCGTAAAATAATAATGGAAATTAATTTCTGCGAAGTAAAAATAATAATACAGTTAAATTCGTCGTATTGTCGCTATCTTTATCTTTGTCGCCTGTCGTATTGTTTTATTGTAAAACCGGTTTTACAATACGACAATACGACTGGTGACAAAGATGGAAATAGCGACAATACGATGATTTTTGCTGTATGTAATTTGAGCAAAAAATAACGTTCACTGATATGCAATTATTTAATAACGTATAAACAAATCGTGCGAATAATAAGTAAATTATGTTTCTATGCAAATACTTTGATTGCAAGCTATAATTATAGAACGTGATTTTTTTCGGATGGCTTATCGGGAGAAGTAATCCGATTTGTGTTTACATCTATTGTATAGTAGCTTTTCAGCATTCGCGTTACAATCGTTGAACTAGATCAATTAGGTCAGAGTTCGATTCATCAATACAACCATTATTTGAACTTGATTTTCATAAGAGTAAAATCTAATTAACAAGCTGTTTTTCATAAAAGGCTTTTCTTTTTTAATTGAGGCACACTTTAAATAACTGGTTTTACATTCGTGGACTGACTTAGTTTATTCAGCTTATATACAGTGCCGCGATCGATATTAATTATGAAATTTATTTACGACATGAAGTTTTTAGTATTTTCGTGATTTCCGTTAAATTGTAAACATATTGAGAGTTTAAATGTGACACAACATTTTTATTTGTTGATTTGTTGATTCGAATAGAAAATTCGGAAAATCGAAACTTTGAAATACATGAACTATTTGAGAATTAATATGCTAAAATTTTGTCAGTTTCAAAATTTTAAACATCAAATCTCATTTCGACAATAAGGAAACTGAAAATTTGAAAATATGAAAACCGAAAACAATATAAATCCGATTCAAGTTGAAATGCTTGAAAAATACCGAATTCATGTATTCGAGAATTTTTTAATTTTGATCTATTACAGTTTGGTCACACTCGTAATTATGAATCGAAAATGCATCAGACTTTTCTTCGAAAACTTAAAAAATTTTTTTTTCCAAAATTCAGATATATATTCGAAAACGCAAATTCAAAATTCCGATACATGCATTCATATGTCTAAATTCCAAACCGAAAAACATAAAATTTCGAAAATCCTAAATCTTGAAATTTTCGTCTTCGAATTCACAAATTTGCAAATTCGTATCTGAAGATTTCCGCACTGGTAATTTGATTTTGAATATTAGAAAATCCATGTTTTTTGAATTAAAGGTTCAGTCCACTCACTATAAAAAGTAAATCCACATTACGCGTTCAAAATTTCATCCCCTATGAATTCCCAACTTCACTCACCGTTGTGAATTGGATTTCTCATTGTCACCGGAATAGTGCAAATTGAGCCTCCGCAGTGAGTCGAACAGCACTTTTCCCTCCCGAAACAATCCGTGTCGAGATTGCCTATTTGTTCACACAGCACAATGTAACATAACGCATGCATTGCACGTAGATGCAAAAAAAAGTATGTACAGTATTTCGAACAAATCCTCACGGGCAACGCCGGTGGGCAAGAACCATTTTTGTACTCCTGCACGTGAAAATCAGATTGCCCTCGAACAGTAATTGCGAACGCTATCACGACGTTGAAAATGAACGCGAATCCCAAGAGTTTTCCCATTTTTATGATTGTCCGAGTAATTCTGTGGAAACTCGTTTTTTCGATTGGGGAATTAGAAGTTAGACGAGAAAAAAATCGCGATTTATGTGGGAGGGAATGAAAAAATAGCGATTTTTTGGTTATCGTAGATTTTCATAATTGTTTAACTTTAATTACGTGCCAAATCTTGTTAGAGTCACTGTCGTAATTGCATAAGAAATTCGTCTTTATATACGCTTGGATTTTCATGGCTCTGAGTCCCCTCCAGGCAATGTTTAACACTGTCATGATTGTTTATTGTAAATCAAGAGGCTTCGATTATTGTTAGTGGCGGATCTACAGGAGTGAAAGTAGTGGGTGGGGGGGGGGGGGGGGGCAAATGGTGTTATATGATGACGCAAGTTTTTTTTTTTCAAATTATAGGCGTTTTGTAGAATTTTAGAAAATTTGGAAAGTTATTGGAAAAGCGTTGGAATTTTCATATGATTTTGACAGTTTTTATAAACTTCTGAAAATTATCTGGTATTTGTTCAATTTCGGGGAGTTTTTGAAATATTTTTTGTCATGATAAAAAAATTGATGTATATTGTTGAATTTTTGAGTAATCTGGGCTAGTTTCGAAATTTCTGAAATTTGATCAATTTCTCGGGGTTTTAAATAGTTTTATGCTTTTTAGGAACATCTATTTTGTTGATCTTGAGGAAAGTTCCCTAAATTTCAGATAGTTTCTGATTCAAGCAAGTTCTGATTTTTCTTATAAACTTTACAATTTCCGAGAATTTTCGAAATTTTTTTCCTAACTTTTTAGGCTTTTATAAAAATATATATTTGAAATGTAGAATATTGTCAAATGATTTTTGAAAATTTTCTAGTAATATAGTTTAAAAAATTTTGAGGCCATTAATAAATTTTCCAGAATTTTCGAAATATTTTAAAAATTCTATGCCATTTTTCGTTTTTCATATGAATATTTTAATAGTTATCAGAAATTTTGTCGAAATGATAATTTTTTAATTTCTCGTTTCGAAAACTCACACAAATAAGTAACCCTCTCTTTCCTCTCCCTTAAAGGAATCAAAGTTCTGTCACTTATAATTATATTAATGAAGATTAATTGCAAATCGATATTCCATAATATAGTATCCATAAAACTCATAATGCAACAATATTATTATTAGAAAAAAAATCGAGCTTCTGAAAAAATACCTTTCGTTCAAATATCTCGTGAAATACTATGAACACTGAAAAATAAACAAATGTCCAAATTTTTGAATGTTTCAGAACTTCCCGGATTCCGAAATCGCGGAGATAAAACGCCTTCGACGCAACGACGCAAGGACAACTGGCTATTTTTAAACGGTATGGCTTGGTCTTTCCACTTACTGGTCTATTTTGCATAAACAATAGGAAGAGAATTGATAACGTATTATCTCATGACTTTTTCCTTTCATGAGAGAAATTATGCAATGGATTGATTAACATTTGTTTAACATTTTAGGAAGAAAATATGCATAGTTCCTAATTATGCACATTCTTATTTCGTTGCTTATGTGATGTTATGGATTTTTTTAATTTAGGAATTTTTATTGCCACGAAATACGTTTTTAAGGTATACTCGGAAGAATTGCGTTATTAATTTTGCAATATCTAATATTAAATACTGAACAACTAAAAGTTTCGGGGTCGAGTTCGTAAATCTCTGAAAGTGACATGTTTATATAACCTCAAAATTTAGAATGAACGTATCGTAAATTCCTAAATAAAGATTTTCCAAAACATAAACAAGATCAGAGGAAGGAAAAAAATTAGGCTAGATTAAGTAATGGCTTTGGTTACGCCCAGAGCAATTTATTACAAATGGATTCAAAAATACTGTGGATTCTTTGACGGCTGATACATGATTATAACTTCCGTTCGAAACTAACACTAAAAATATAAATAACACTATTTTATAAATATTCATACAAAATTTCTATGAAAATGATACCAATCCGTAGATGTATAATTATGCGATTTCGATTACAAAAATTGTATAAAAAATTTCACACAAAATCTTCGATATCAAACACAGTAAAAAAGTATACAATTTCTCATCAATTTCTTTATCGTCGATAGAAACATTATCATTTTGCTCGATTAGGACTCGAGTTTTAGCAACAAATAACAGATATTTTTATAAACGACAGTTATAAAACCAACCGAAAAACTTACACTACCAGTCTCGATTCATCGAAGGCGCTGAGAAAATACACATATTTTTCATCCAAAAACTCCATTTCAAATACGATAAAAAAAAATAAATTTCTTCAAAATATTCCAGACTTATCAAATTTAGTCACTTCGTGGAGAAATTTGCGGAAAACCCTTATTTCCGGTTTCCTCTTTCACATCCACATTCATATACTCCGGAATGATTCCCTCATTTTCATTTGTTTGGGCATTTTCACTGTCGCATGGAGTTTCTGGAATTTCCGCATTTTCCGACGCGTATTCTTCTTTATTTGTTTCCACCAATTCTTGAATTGTAAAGGAATTCATGTATTCTTTGGGAACGCAGGTTTGTGGTGGGGGGAGGGGTTGATTTTGGGAGGGATTCAGGTTGGTGTAACTGTTTTGTTTTGTCGTGGCTCGGCTTTGCGAGGCGTCGCAGTTTTCCAGCTCGGAAAATTCCACTCGCTCCACTGGGGTGCACGGGGTTTTTACGTCTCTTTGTGTGCCATCGGCGTTGAAAGCTGCGAAAACGAACAGGAAAATTGCACGTTAGCAGGTGTCTTTGTTAGAACGAAGGCATTTTTCAATTTTTGAGAAGGTATTCGTAAATATTTGACAGTGGCGTGGAAACCACATTCTGACAGGAATTTTTTTTAATCTATAAAAGTAAACAAGAAATCGTATCAATGAGTAAAATTCGTAGCAAATATGAGGATTTTCGACACGTAAAATACGCTTACCGTGAATGGGCAAGCCCGAAGGTGGAAACGATATATAGTACTCTTTAGTTTTGTTGAAACTGCGAAGATCAAAGTCGTGATTAGCGGAGGAACGGGGCGAGGGGGTCGATCGAAGCGGGGAATATAGGCCTGCGAAAGGCTTCGGGGCTGGCGGAACTTCGTACGACATGATGCCAATTTTCTCATCCCTCGCGTTTTGTAGCTGTCGATAAAAACTTCGGCTCGGATCATGTCGCCCAAAATTAGATTAACTCGTGTTTCGCGTTTTTGTCCTTACCCTTCTGTCATCCGTATCGGAATGCGTCCCACTGTCGCCCAAACTCGTACCGCTGCAACCGCTGACCGTGCTCATGCGGCCGGAAGATGACGAACCTAATTTTGCATACCACCACCGTTAAAAGTAATCACCGATCATCGTCATGTTTCGTGATATTGATGATTAAGTCAGTTTACGAACGAATTCAGCGAAAACTCGAAATGATAACACCATTTCGGAAAGTAGATCGATTCCAAAGTTGATGATTGTTACAATTTTGGAAATTAACAAGTTCGTGCATGAAAATCCGATTATCATTCCGAAAAACTCACTTGACACGCTGTGAAGACTCAAACTGCTAACTGGTCGATGATCCGCAACAGTCGCGTTCGAAACCTCGTTTTTGCTCGTCGAAGATGAATCCTCGTTTGCTTGAGTCAAATCTTTCGTGGATCCTGAATCATGAGAACATCGAAACAATGAAACTCAGTTTCGTTCATAAACCCGAAATTTTTGTACGAATCTGAAAAATTCCCACCTTTCTTCCCCTTGCCAAAAAACTTTCGTATCCTGTCGAAAGGCGTCGGCATTTTCGTTTCGTCCTTAATTTTCTTCTGTATCCTGTCGTATTCTTCCCTCATCGAGTTCAATTGTCGCTGCTTGTCTTTGAAGCTTTGCTGAACGTCATTCCTATTTCTCCAAGTATCCACCAAACGTTCCACTTCGGATATCGTGAACACGTTGTTTTTGAAGTCGTTTATTATCTCGAGAAGTTCGTCTTGCGGACCGCAATTTTCCTGCGTTTTCGAGGTTTGACTTTGCCCTTTTTGCAGAGGGTTGTGGTTTCCTTGATTGATCACTTCCTCGCGAAACGACGAGGACGAAACGCTGTTCTGACGCGAGATGCTTGGCGCCCTAATTTCGGAAGATGGCGTGGTCGCGTTCGTGACCTTTGGCCCTGGATTAATCAATGTCTCGGTGAATTGACGGGAGCCTCAGTTATTTTGGTAAAAAATTTGGTTTTTCCCGGAAACGACGTTTTGTAATGAAGGAATCGTTTGAGAAGTAGCGTGAAAAACAATGTGTAACCTGCGGGGTTCATTTGCAAGTATCCTTGCAGTGGTAGGTCAAGGCCGTCGGCGTTGATTAACGACGGGGTGGCTGGCGTTGGCGTGGCATGAATTGGAAGCGGGGCTGGGACTATCGAGTAATTTGTCTCTATCGAGGTTCTGGTGCACGTCGCGCCCGTCGACGGTGGCCGGGGATTGATGGAGTTGATCGATGCCACGGGCCTCGCCGTCGGCGGCACCGAATAAGCCTCGCTCAAAGCCCGCGGCTGGCAGTATTCTTTTCCGTCCTCCTCTTTTTCACCGATATTCTTTAAACTAGTGTCGTTTCCTGAATTTCACATGAGTGGAAAGTTGCGCATTATGACACTAGGGACGAAATTCAGCGAATGCAAACGAGATAACGCCCGAATACTGTTTTTCAGTGAGGGGTTTCGACCCACCTTTCAACCAGCTGTAAAAAACAAACTAATCATTTTACAATCGTCGTCAACCGATAAAATTAAAGAGTTTACCTTCTAGATTACGTTTTTCGAGTCGAACATGATCGAATTGAGTGAATTTTTCGAAAAATCATGCTCAACAAAATTAATGTATGGCGATTTTTCACGATCAAAAACAAGCATATTCATGATATCTTTCCATGTTTTCGTGTGTGGTGGAGGGCAAAACGGGGAAGGGCAATACGTAAAGTAAGGTAAACCTAAATTGATGTAAAAATTTGACTTTTCCAAAAAATATCGTTTTTTCGAGTGTTTTCTAGTTTTTTAAAATAAAGGACAACTTCGCCTGCATTTTGATACACTTTTTCTGTCGATCAAATAGTTTTTCGCGTGTGAAAACATAAAAAAACATCCATTTTTTCATTGCGAAAACTCACTATACGCGAATTTGTTTAAGCATTATTTTTTCAGAAGTGCAATCAATTCGATCATGTTCGACTCAAGAAACGTAATCTAGAAAGTGAATCCTTCAATTTGATCGGTTGATGACTGATGTAAAGTGAGTAATTTGTTTCTTACAACTGGTTGAAAGGTAGATCGAAACCCCTCACTCTAACCTGTTTTTCTCGACAAAATTATCAATGTTGGTCGAGTTCGTCTGCAATCGTCATTGCATGTACCATTTATTGTACCTGAACATTCGAAACTTTTGGTTTGATTTTAAAATCTGGAACATACCGGACATGTTATCGTGGGTGCTTTCGCTCATGACCTTGAGGTAGCTGTACATGTTGGTGAACTCGTTCATTTGCTAACAATGAGAAGGGCGTTTTAAATTTTCGAACAAAATGTTGAATTATTGAGGTGGGATTTGGAGTACCATGTATCCCCGTAGTTGGTGGGCCAATCGGGAGTGACCGGCTTGTTCCGCGAGATCGGCGGGTGTCATTTCTGACATGTTCCGCATGTCGCATGCCACGTCGCCACCGGGACATTCGAGTAATTGCCAGGCGAGCTTTTCTAAGCCGAATCTCGCGGCGAAATGGAGCAATGTTGGAGTTTCTTCCTGGCCTGCATTCAGTGTTTTGGGAAACTCGATTATTTTATGTAACTGTTTAATCAAGAAGATGTATGAAGAGGAAAATGTTGGTAGAGATAATTTGTGTGATTAGATACTTCATCAAGCGCTCACTTGTGTAGTTTTTGCAACCGATATTAAGGTTTTGAGTATTCGACGATACAAGATTGAAATGCGGTGGTATGTTCCGTTGGAATGCGTGAACCATCCAGTTGTCTAGCTGTTCTCGATCTCCGGTATTGAATCCAAACGTCTATAATTACGTAATTTTAACGACAACCCCATTACATGTGATGAAAAATAATGACGTGTTCCGAACCTGGCAAATGAACTCGAGAGGATTATCGTGAGCCCTCAGGATTTGGTCAAGCTCGCGAAGTCTGCTCTCGCATTTGACCTGTCTTACTCCCAGAGGACACCCATTTTTCGATATCCTGACACCAACTAGCATAGAGACCTCGAGGCATCTTTCAGGGATGGGGAATTGAAGGACGTAGGGATTTCTCTTTTTCACGTTCGTTATTTCGATTGCGTCACCGCAGCGGTCGACGAGGACAGTGACGTTGTCATCGTGCCCTAGTGGATCGTTCAGCAGGACCAGAATTCGATTTTGACCCTGAGTAGATTTTCAAAGCACATTAATTAAACTCTCGATAGATTCATTTATTCATTTCTTAACACCATGATCCTCACCAGTTTGACTTTTTTCGGATGAACCGAAAAGGTCGTTTTGTCAGTAACCGGCGGGGTGGCCGTGACGACTGTGTTCAGTATGGCCACGGCCGTTCCCAGAAAATCGCCGACGAAGGTTTCGTCTTGGTCTTTGACGAAAAACTTTCGCCAGTTAGGGTAGGTCGAGAGGGATGATTTGTGAGTGCTCGTCACGTGCGAATCCTGCACCCCCAGCATCATCGCGAGAACTCGATCCGTCACGAGGCAACTGGAGAGACTCGAGGTCTGTTCAGGTCGGTTCAGAACATGCTCCAAAAGCACGGGACAGACTATAACTATCTGCAAACGCGAGCTTTTGATCCTCTCTTCTGTGCCGGGCAAAAGGGGATCTTCCACCGCCGCGTGCCTCACTCTAGAACATTTAATCAGTCGAGTTTCGAGTTGAAAACCCTTTGAACTTTGAAGGTTTCCTAGGCTGAGAGAAATTTATGTTGTATGGTTCCATGTGGCACAAAGTTATCGATACTTCGTAAATGTCATGTAAATGACGTTTATCAATGCTTTTTAATTTCTGAGGGATTCAAAATTTAAATGCAGAAACCGGAAAATTCGTATGAATAATCTTGAATTTTCAAAATTTGGATTGAAAAATTATTGGAATTCAATTTCACGATCCAGACTAAAAATGTTGTGTTATTCTACAACTCGTATACAAAAATTTTTTGATTTCGAATTATCAAACCTTAAAACTGCAGAATTTAATTTAATTTGTTCTTCATTTTTCATCCCTACGCCCCCGGAACTATGAACTGTATTTACAGAATCTTCAGAAGTTTTTTGAAATTCTCAGTTTTTCAAAACATCTGAGATCTCTCGAAGTACAAAATCCCTGTACCAAAACAAGAAAAAGCAAGCTCTGACTGCCACTCGTAATTTCCATATCTCCTCTAATCATAACCTCGTCAATGTTTGAACTCGAAAACCCGCTTTTGTTGTCGAAAAGATAAGAATGAAAATTACTTGAAAGGTGAGCGTCCTTGTTGGCGGCTTATTTGCTCGAAGCAAGCGGTTAGATAGTTGACCCAAAGCGCCGCGGCCTCGCTATCTCTGCTCGAGACGAAGACGACGTCTTCCTCGAAGGAGTCGTTCTTTGTCGCCAAAAAAGTGCCCTGCTGCTTTCCTGGAAGCATTAAATCAATACAACGGCGATTACGGGCCTGGTAAAAAGCGCCAAACGAAGCCCGGTGGCTTTTTTTCTCGCCTCTTTAACCAACAAGTGGCCTGTGAAGGTTCGCAGTACATTTGCCTCAGACGGAATAAGTCGCTACCTACAATGAAATATGACCCGCGTTCATTCAGTAGCCGAGTCGAGCTTTATTACGAGACATGGGACGAGTTTACGGCGATGAACCGGATGGACCGTGGGCTTTTTAGCAGGGCGAATTTTTTTTGTCCTTTTTTTCTGTCGGTGCGAGGTTAGTAGGTGATAGAGAGGTTGGTGGGTGAAATCGAAACTTTGGATATATTTTGTTAGTTTAATTGTGGTTTTTTTACAAACGTTTGATGTTTGCTGAAAATTAACGAGGAAAATGACTGTTCATAATTTTAAATTTTATCATTTTTGGAATTAGGGAGGTCTTTAACAATTTGCAAAATGTTTCAGAAATTTTTATTCGTTTAGAGAAAGTTTTTTAAGGAGTTTGGAAATTACCGGGATATTTATAGAATAGTATGAGAATTTTAGGAATATTTGCAATGGGAAACTGGAGTTGTTATAATTTTTCAGTTTGTAAAAGTTCTGAATATTTTGGATTACATTTTTATTCACGAAGAAGGAATCTTGGATAAATGTTAAAAATTTTAATAACCTTTCGATTGATTATAATTTCCGGAATCGGTTTTATTTAAAAATTTGCCTCTAATTTAGACCCAATATTGATCATCAGAACCACAAATGTTACCATAAAAAGGCAAACAACCAAGGATCGCACGTCATCCTCGACGATCAAGCAGATCAATCATTTTCCGCTCTTGGCACGTGACGTACGTGGCTTCCGTTTACGGGTCTTCCGGTTAACACAAATGTACATGTTCTCATTCCGTTAATATTTCAAATTTGCCAATGTTTTTTCAAACTTGCTTTTTTCATTAAGCATACAAACATCTCAACACAACCATACATCTTAAAAAATCATCATACACTGACAGGGAAATTTATTTTGGGAGGGATGAACAATAATAATATAGGGATAGTTTTGAATAAGTTACAGTCAGTGACAATCAAAAACTTAATCATTGAAAGTGTATTCAAGTTTCATTTGAAACAGGAAGAAAATTAATCGATATTGTAAATATGCTGTAAATAATGATAATTTTTTATTGTAAATTATTCAGTACTGAATTACTGCTGCCTACGCATTTTTTAATCACACAATTCTCTCATTAGATTTCGAAAAAACGTTTTCGAAAACATTTGTTATTTTCGGTTTTATTGATGAAATTCGGACTCACGTAATCGGGATCCACTCAAATCCAAAAAGTTCGGTCGATTAAATCTTTTGATTCGCGGCGTTTCGCACTGGACAGCCATCGTCACAATTTTCGAAAGTAAATTTTGTGTTTCAATTGTGGAGTAGTTACTGGAGGCGAACATTCGGTTAAAACTCGTGATGGGATTTGTGAGTGAATAGGCAGGAAGTTCGCATACCGCTGGTGGCGACCGACTGCAGAACTGACGCAGCCCGAAAGTACGCGACTTGTCTTTATTCATTCAAACCCCCCCAATTGTGACTTTCGTGTATCGCCATTGTTTCGAGTCAATTATGTGACGACCATAATTATAGACATGTCTTTCGCTGGGAAGTGAAAGAAATTCGAAATATTCCAACGTGGGGAATTTTTATGTATTTTTGGAAGGGGGGAGGAGTTACTAAAGCGTTACTTTTTTGAAATATTGTGTTACTCGACGGCATTTTTTTCTGATGAATTATTGTGAATTTTCCGAAATCGCACTTCGTCTGTACATCTTTTTCGAAACAAACCAATTTTTTCTTCATTGAAAGCTGATCCCCGCAATTTTCAAAGATTGCTGGAAATCGCGAATTCTCGAAATTGTTTACTCGCTCGAACAAGTGGCAAGACAACGCTCATTCCGAGTGTTTAATTCACCCTATTAAAGCGCCTGTACCTCCTTAGTTACTGGGGTAATCAAAGAACATTCATAAATTATCCACAAGAATGCGATGCAATAAATTGTCAAAAATTCGTCTTTCGTATGTCTTACAAAATTGATACCTAAAGCGAGGAAAACCATTGTTTCTAAGAAGTGATCGCAAAATTTTGGCTCTGCATAACAACCGCACAAAGAAAAATGTATGAAGAGTATTCGGTGAAAAAACTTTCTTCCGTGCCGGAAAATCTTTGAAGATTTTCCATTGTTGCGATAAAAAATGTTAGTCTTTCATAAGACGGAGTTCTATCGTTGTAACTTCTGTAATATCTTTTTTGTGAGGGTTGTAAAAGATAGCGTTTGCTTCTTGTGGCATCTTTTATCCCCTTGATGATCTCATCGCGTGCACTTCACTCGAATGAAAATTCAACCGTTGATATCATTCCTCAACTTGGAACATTGGATATTCATAACAGTTACAGCAAAATCCCTGCATTTCAACACTTTTTATCAACTTCTTCATTGTTTTCATAAAGCTTGTGTAAACTTATTACCGAAATAGGAAATGCTCTTTTTGGTGAATTGACTTTCCCTCTTGATTTTCATCTTCGGAATCACTTTTCGCGAGATCACTGTTGAGGTTACACTTTGCCGATTTCCATAATGAATCTTCGGTAGTTTTCCGATCCACTGTTCACTGACGAAAAATTAGGGCCGAGGAAAAATGGTATTCATGACCGGAGAGTTGCACTTGCTTTACTATTTTTGGAAGAAATCTTTGAAGATTCGTATATAAAGTGTGGGATAAAAGCACACACTGGAGCTTCGCGGAGAGAAGACGCGCTTACGTACCCGAAGTGCGCATGCGCGCAAGGGCTGGAACGCATGCGTGTGTGTTCATCACGTGTTCCGGAAACATTCAAATTGATACGTGAAATTTTTTTAGTCCTTCCACGCATCCTAGTATTTTCTGTATCAGTTCTGAAGAATGTCAAACACTTGAGAAGGAAATCATACCACTGTTAGGAGAAGTTATTTGAATATGGTGAATGATTACTTTTTTTCGAGCGATTTACGAACTTGACAAATGAAATCTATCCTCAACAAAACTCAGTAGGTCCTGGAAAAGCTTAAGAAAGAAGAGAAAAAAACTCTGTGTTAGATAGCGATTCAAGGGTTTTTTAGACGAGGAAGATAAGAGTCAAAAACAGACTTTTGAAATTAGACAAATATAGGTATCTAGTGCGTTTTTTTATCGAAAAATGTTTTTTCAAAGATAGAAGAAATTTCGGTTTTCGAGCCTAGTTTCCAATCTTCCAAAATTGAAAAGAAGAACCTCCGTATTCATCTTACGCTATTAAAAAAATCTTCGAAGAAATTGCACGATCCCATACATTTTTCAAATATTTTCGAAAGGATCAAAGCCAGAAAAACGAGTATCCCAGACTTTTGAAAAACGTTGAAGTAAAATTTTCCATAAACAGCCTGTCGAGTGTTCGTATTTAGATCCTTTCAATATCTCCTTTGCGTCTTTATACTCATCCCGCTTGCAAAGGCTGGCACGACAGATAAAAGAAGAGTGTTTGAGAAACGACGTGCATGACTTCACGTCCTATGGGTGAGAATCGTTGAGGGGCCACGCCGACGAATCTCGGTGGTTCGTAATCAGTAAAGTGTGCGAGCGAGACGTAAAAATGCACGACGGTTTACGACCAGGCGAAACATGCCTTTTTTACATGACGGCCCGACAAAAATTTTCGGCTTTTTACAATTTCTTTTGCGGGTAGGAGGAGATTTAGGATTTTTTACTAGAATTTTGGGGGGAGGGGGATCTTGGGAGGTTTCTGAAGGGGAGCACCATTTTTTGTTGAAGTTTTCACGGTTTTTTGGAATTTCGAAAATTTTAGGGTCAACATTTATGGAACTTGGAAAGACTTGAATTCGAAAGGTTTCGTAAACATTCTGAAGAACGTATATTGAGAAATTTTGATGCGTTGTATTATTATTTTGTGTGATTTTTAAAGACTTTAAAATTATATGGAAAATAGTGAAATGTTATCCAAGTTTAGAATAATTTAAAATTATACTAGAGAGTCCAGTAAAAATTCGTATAACTTTGAAGAATTGGATGTGATTTTATTCTTTTTAATTTTTTATAATTTTGTAGGAAAACTTACATTTTTTTATGTTTGATTATTTCGGAATTTCCTCAGAAGTACAAACATTCTCGAATTGAAAAAATAACGAACTACTTTATTATATTTTCGGAAGTTCCTAATATTTTGGAATTTTCACAAATTTTCAAAATTCATTCAAATTTGGAGTTCTCCTAAATTTTGGGACATTTCGAGAAACACTAACATTCTTCAATTTCAGGACATTTCGAAATACGAACACTTTCGAATTCTAAAAATATCGAACTACTTTATTAGATTTCCGGAAGTTTCTAATATTCTGGAATTTTCACAAATTTTCAAGATTGATTCAAATTCGAAGTTCTTCAAAATTTTACGACATTTCGAGGGTCTCTGAGATTTGTAGGTATTTTCTGAAAATTTGTTCGGAAAATATTTGAAAATTTAATCGATATTCACTTCATTCAAGAATTTTGGTTTCATGAAAAGAAACAACGGACAATAAAAAATCAATTACCTATATTTCCATAAAGTAAACTGTCAGAACTGAAAGGTCATGCTTTCGATAATTTAGAAATTATCAATTATTTTCTGACTAACGATCATTCAAAACGTGAATATCATTCCACCAAATAGACCATTACGTCCAAAAAAAAATAATAATAATGTAACGTATTCTGCGTACCACCACTGATGTAATTTATGCTGTCGAGACATAAATGATTGCGAAAACCAAAACTCGTCTGTCGCCGTGAAAAAATTTGAGCGTAACCCAAAATACCGCTCAGACACCGTTGTAAATATACAGTGCGAGGGTGGTCCCGCGGCGAAACGTCGAGGCGATTATTCTCTTTGCGTTCAACCAAGTCATTTCTGGCTAATTCCGTAATTGGACTGGCCCAATCTCGGCGACAAGGGTCATTCGCCGAGATACGTTTCGTACGTTTCTAATGTCGCAACAGGAAGTGCGAAATTCGACAATAATTTCTCCTATACAACCTTTGAAGTTCTTCATTTCATCTCGACACATACAAAAAAGTCGAAGGAAGTGGCAAAAAATGTATCTTTGTTTCATAGATGCATAGAAATGTAGGCAACAATTCAGACTAATTATAAATTTCGAAAAATTCTCGCATAGTTCAAAGAGTCCTCAGAAATTGGGAGACATCTTGCAGGTTCGTCATTTTTCGAGAACCTTCAAAAATTTTCGTCAAAGATTGCCGAAATTTTGCTGACGGTCCTTGACCAATTTAATTTTCTTATGTCATCTCGGATTTATCAAAGTTTCAGGTGATTATTCCGAATTTTACAAATTTGGAACCTCCTGCAGTTTTCGTTATTGTTTACTTTATTTCATACATTTTTAGAAATTTGAAATCCAGAATCTTCCAAACTTCTCAAAACTTCCGGAAAATTTCATAAACTACTGACAAATCATCCAAGATTCCTCAACTTGCTAAATTATTCCAAAAGCTCGAGAAAGGGTTGTTACTACAAATGCGTTCTTGGACGTAACGCGAAAATATCTCCATCTGCAGGGAAGCAACGTTTTCCAAGTAGTATCGTGAAGATAAGGGAAACGAGGGAGATAAGACCGACCAGAATGTTCAGACGTTCGAAGTATGCGAGATGTACGGCGTATCCACGAACAGATAAAACTGATAAGGGCTTAACGCCGGAACGTTTACGTTCAATTTGGCGTGTACGGCGATGAATGCGCTATTGTTACGATCGCACGTTGACCTAGATCGGTCGAGGGCGAAACGTAACATATTGGATGGAGTACAATAATGACCCTTTATTACGTTGCACCTGAAGAACGTTGATAAAACATCGGATCGATGAATGATTGATAAGGGTGCTTTCGTGCGTGAATTTCGACGGAAACGGAAATTGGAAAACGTTGATGCATGTAGGAAATTGAGGTCACTCGGTACTGATTAAGAGGTTGATTAGCACATGTGTTTCAAACGCTTAATTAGGAGTAATCGATGAACTGATGATTCGAATGACCCGCTCGTTATCATTGCGAGGTCCATGGGTGTGGGATGGAAACGTTGGGTCATGATCTTTGTACACACACAGAAAAACGTCAATTATCATGAAATTTATGTACAACTCTTCCATAATTCACCATTTTTACCACTGATTTGCTCATTCGTGTGGGAGAAGTGTATGGATTTATCAATCGAATGACAGAAACGGCAGTGATAGAAAATAGCCCCGTTTTCAAAGAACGAACAACTCCCTTCTTTTATGAGGAAAACCGAACGTTCGAGCGACATTAATCAACGGGAATAAAGGGTTCAGGAAGAGCTAAAAGGATTTGCGCATTTGGGAGGATTTTTTTCGAATGGTGCAAGGGTTTTTTTTTGGTTTGAATCCCAGTCGTTGTACTCTCTTTGTGTGAGTCGTGAATATGACATAAAAATAGAAGGTGCCCAGGAGTCGACGTACCGGAGAAAATGCATACAAGAGTACGAGAATAAACGACTCTGTAGCGGCGTCGGCAGCAGATAAAAATAATAAAAGGCGGCTGAATAAACAAAAACGAGACGCGATTCCGAGTCAGCGAAGCGTGAAATTTGCGAAATTGATTATTAGCACCTCATCTTTCATTTGCTGTGCCGTCCTGGGTGAGGGAAGCGTGTTTTAGGAATTCAGTGTTGACGAAAAAGAGAATATTTGTATCAGAGGTGGTTTGGGGCAGGACTTTTTTTTTATAAATCATAACTCGTAGTTATAAAGTCAATTGGAAGTAGATTCCAACTTGAAGAAGTGCAGGTTTTGCACCAGGGGCTAGATGGGCACTTTGAGTGAACATTAGAATGTTTATTCGGAAACTTGAACATACGAAGATTCAAAATTTGATTTAAAAATGTTTATTCCGAAAGGAGAAATTTTCGGAATTCAAAATTTCGGAGTTCAGGTTTTTGGATTCGAAGTTTGAAATCTAGAAAACCGTGAAATCATTTGCGATCTTGATTTTTTGGGACTCTTTAAATTTCAGCATAGTTTCTTTGAATTAAAATAGTCTCCTCGAATTTTGGACGATGTTTTTCGACATGTTCAGGATGTTTGACAAATGTTGCAGCATCCTCGAATTTTTTCAGCTTTTATGGAAATGTGTTCTCTTAAATTTTGTCACGTTTTTAGAGTCGATCACAAATCATCGGTCTGATGAAATTATATTTTTGTTGCTTGCCAAGTTTTCAGGGTATCTATTCAACTTTCTGTTAGGTTGAAAATTTTCTTCTCGTTGTTTGAAAACACGTCAGTGGATTTGGATCATCGTACGTCTTCTGATCATTATATTGCACTTCCTACTTTGACATGTAATAGGCTTTTGCACCGGAAATTCCGCATTGAACAATCAACGTTCGTTACGTATCAGAAATGCTTTGTATTGAACGTGACCATTTCATACACGTTTTTTCGATGAAAATCTCCATGATTTTTGAACTGTTTTCCAGTTTTGTGATATTTTGAGAATTGTGCGGGTAAATAAAAATTTTGAACGATTTAGAGAACATTTTCGAAAGGTCTGGACTTTCTAATAGTTTCAAAAAGATTCTCAAAAAATTGCTGTGGAAATTCACAACTTTCCAAAAACGGAAACATGAATTTCCATTGAATAATATTTCGTTGTCGGTGAGTTTTTGGACTTTCTCGAAACCCAAATATTAGGGTAGACCACCCGTCTTGAAATCACGGCTAATGGTTATGTTTTTCGTATCTGCGTTGCTTCGAATAAATGATTACGTCCCTAGTGTGAAACCGGATGTTCTGCTGTCTTAAAGGCACATTTATGTACGATTTCGCCCTCTCAATTCTCATGGAAACCATGTTTCGCAAGGGTTCGGTGTATAATTACGTTGGACTTGAATAAACTGACAAACTAGCTTGAAAATAACTTTTTACGGTGGAATTTCGTGGTGGTGAATTACCTTGTTTTCACTCTGAAGTTTAATGCTCTATTTACTACATGGAGTCGAAGTTTGATGATTTCATAAATTTACACCGTTTCAATTGTTGAGTCGAAATTTACATCCGTTTAAAAATTTAACGATTTACGTGTTCGAATTCAAAGTTTTAACATTAGAGTTAAAAACTTATGATCAGAAAATTCTTGAATTGATAACTACAAATTTGATATATGTAGATGGAAACTTTTGAAGAAAAAAAAAAATCTCATGAATTTGTGAATAGATCTTCAACTAGCCTAAAAAACATTTCAAATTCGCATTTTTGATATTCTAGGAATTGAAATTCGAAGTAAATTGAGAAAATGGAGCTCATAGGTTTGATACTTAGCACCTTTTGAATTTAGAACCTCAATTTAGTAAACGATTTGCGCGGATTGGAAATTGCCAACATTTTCCCACGAATTTGCATGACGATGTGCCCGCATCAGCGCTCAGTAAGTGCTACAATCAATTCATTACATCCCCTGATTCAGAAGCTATTACTATTCGGAATATTATAGGCCGAGCAATGATTTGTTACATTGTCAGTTATAGATTAGCACATTGTTAGGACGACAAAAGTTGTACTTTGCCATCTCCATTTGTGTTTCAATGTACTTAAACATTTTTTTCCATTCCATTATTCGAAAAATACTTTCAAAAAATCGAACAGTCCTAAAACATGGGCAACATTCTAATTGAGTCTCGAATTTTCAAAAAATTCTGCAAAGCTCTGTATAATGATTAAAGTTCGACTTTCAAGTAGAGCTGGATCTCGATCGAGCGCTCGTCTCGGGGTGTTTGAGTAAACATTACGCTCTATCGAGAGAGCGATAAGACGGGTAGAAACACCATCAGGTAGAAACCTCTAGGGACCCAAATCCAAAAACGACAAAGTATTAATGACTTTCCAGGCTTCTGGAATTCGCTTCCTGCTGTGAAACTCGGAGCCTCATTGCTGCCGAGATCTTCACGGTAAATTAGAGAGCGCTCGATCGAATTGCGCTCTTTATTTACGCTTTTTATTTCGTGTGGGATAATCTTCACCCCCCCCCCCCCCTTCATGCATCCACATCTGTTGATAAATTCATGCATAATTCGACTTACTTTTCGATTTTTTCTTCCTCGGTCTCGTATTCCTCCTCACATCCTCCTGCACTGTCGAATCCCCAGTTGGAATGGGTGGTGCCATTACCGAAGGCTCTACGAGAATTTGCTCTTCTTGAACTCTGCAACGCGCGTTTCTCCAAGCGAGACCTGAACTCCCAGGTCTTTCTTTGCTCAGGAAAGTTCCGATCGAGTGCCTTCGTTGGTGATAAGTCGAGGTCGTCGCCGACGTCGGTAAGGTCGACGACAGGTTGTAGTAACGAGCGTCTTCGAGGCCCAGGAAGACTTCCCTGGCGCTTTCCAAGTCGTCGTAATCGTCTTCGTCGTCGTCTTCGTCGTTGCATACACGTTCGACGCGTGGTCCGTCCACGTCGTCTTCGGTGGGCAAACCGCAATAAATCATGTCGTTGTTCAACAGTTCACTTGTCGATTTGAGTACTCGTCGCTTTTCGGGACGTTTTCGGTCGCTTTCGGTGTGGGAGTGTGATCTGTCGATTGAATTCAAAGTGTGGAAAATTTCGTTAGTGGGATTGTTCAGTTTAGAGAGAATCTGGTTTGAACAATTCTTAGTTCATCAATTATGGCGAGGAATTTTCATACAAGAAAACTTTCAAAATTACTCAAAAAACTTTCGAGTTCGTATTTAAATGCTGCTTTTTCAACATCGACCTAAAAGCGTTAATATTCTTGATATCAATTTTTATAGATGTTTTTTATTCCTGTTTTGCATTTTTCAAACTTTCCAGAATATAAACCTTTAACATTTTTTCGTCTTTATTTATTCGCGCAATATATTGAAAGTATATTTCGAAATTAACTGACCTATGGGGTAGATAAGGCGACGGCGGCGCCACGTCCGAGGGTCTGGGAAATCCTTGCAAAAACTGCTGCATATTCTCGTCGTTCGCGTTCGCGCTGACCGAACGGAAAAGGTTCCTGAATCCGCGTTTGGGCCCACTGGCCCTTTGTTTTTGGGCCTCGTCCCTCGGCAGCATCGCCGTTTTTTCCTCCGTCGGCGTTGCCGGCGCCGAGAACCCGGACTCCTGGGTCCTGGTGCTCGTCGTCGAAGCCGACGAACCAGCCCCCATTTTTCCGCTACTCTTCCGCCGGAACAAACCACCCAATCCTCGAGGACCCCAGCTGGAAGTGCTCGCCCGAGCGGAGTTTCCGGCACTTCCGGACACCGAAAAATACGAGGGATTGTCTGCAAACATGCGTTTTTCACACATTCGAAAAGACCTCACATTTTCGGGAGGAACAACACATCGATAAAGTTTTTGGTTTTTTCGTCCATGTCTTCTGAAGTTTTTTTTTGGGAGAATTAAATCGTCAGGGTTTTGTGCTTTCGCGGAGTGTAGAATGCGGATGGGGATCGAAATTTTCCGGGGTTTAACGAGTCGGAGATTGTTGTACTTGGGATATGAGAAGTTGACTGAAAGAGTTGGGATGCAACAGGACGCGATAAAGGGAGGTAGGAGGAAGGACCGGAAGTTGCATTGTCCCCACTCAATACCGGTGGCAAGGGACGTCGAGTAGTTCGGATCGCGTGAGGAATTTTCCTAATTTTCAAGGTTGGAGGTTTCGAGCACTTGTGGAGGAATTGTGTTCGCATTTTTTTGGGGCGTGGCCAGACAGAAATTTCAGGTTGAGAGGGGTAAAGATATCTCTGGATTTTTAATTTAGAATTTACGTATTTCACATTGGACCTTTTGAGTGTTTGAAATCGAACATTTTTCGATTTCGGAACTGGACTTTAGTTTCCGAGGTTTTTGAGGTGATATAATTTCAGAAATTGAATTTTGAAAATAAAAAGGTTCACAGTCGGAATTATTTTTCATTTTGTATTTTCGAATTTCATCTTTTATTTGAATTTACGACTTTACGAATGTTAATATTCGAATTGTTTAAATCATGGATCTTCCATTTTTTTACTCTCAACGTCTGAAAATTTCAAAAACACTCATATCCTATGTGATATATTTACTACGTCTGTACGTTTCTTCTATTTTGTCTTAGACGTTATCGTAAGAAAACCTACCATATCTTTTTCTTATCATTTCAAAGATAAATCTTTGGGTGCGTTTTTTCGATTTTTCAATCACAATTTCAGTATTTCACATAATATAAATGTAAACTCATTTCTTTTCATATGTGCATAGTTATTGATGCTTGAAATACAAAGGTACATATCCAGCATTTTTCTAATTCATTGAATTTTCTCGAAATTCGATTGTTTAGAATATTTGCATCATTTTTGAGGCTTTTATTTTCCCAATAACTCCGTTGTATTAATTAATATACGAACAGCTGTGCTATTAAAGAATAAATTTCCTTATGAATCGACCTTCAAATCTCCCGAAATTATCTCAAGTTCATAAAAACAGATAGCAAGTTATGATATTATCTCTTATCTAATATAAATCGCGGATTTTCGTATCTTAAAGCAACTTTTCTATCACGAATTTCCATTCTCACGCGTTCTGTGTGTTCAATTCGTTCTGTTTTTGCTCTCGAGATCAAATAGAAAAACGATAGATAATATCCAATAGCTTTTCTAGCTCTCTGAAACGTCATAATTTCGAAATTTGAACATTTTCACATGTGCCCCAAAAATTCTATATCAGTTAAAATATAGGGGTAAAAAATTCGTCCTCGTCACTCGAAAATTGTACCAATTATGTATCCGGGTCGCTTGTTATTCCTGCTCATGCATTTTTCACGAGAAACTTTCATTGATCGGAGTTTTCTTTGGGAGGATTTTCTGAGTGTCAATCACCGCTCGTTCTCGAAAAAGCTCTCTAAAACGAGTTTCAGAAAAAAACGGAAAATAGAATCATCAAACTCTTTCTCAGGAAAAAGTCTAAATCTCCAGTCTAACTAGACTAGTGAATTTTGGAATTCCCAGTTCAGTTTCCAAATTGAAAAAATTTTAAGAAACTGAGAATAAGTGGTTAAAAAATCGAAGGAATCTCCGATTACGGTTGAGATTTCTTGGGAGGAGTATGCGTGGTGGCGAATCGATGTCGGGATAAAAAAACACGCGTGATTATGCGTATAAGGAACGTGGTCGGGGTACAAAAGTCGGAATAATGTGGGTGGGGATCTGTGCGTGGTTCGGCAACATACTGCTGCAACTTACCGAGAGCCATGGTACTTTTCCTCCCCCGACCTGGTAAAGGCGACCTGAAGCCAAAAAAGCAATTCTCGATGTCATCAAAATGCAACACTTGGTCGTTTCCGAATTAAAAAAGTTAAGGTGGGAATCCAAAATTTGTTAAAAGCATTTGCTATTCTATCAAGGTTTATTTTCTCTCTAAAAAGCGTGAGAAAATGAACCTTACTGAAATAGCACTTACTTTATACGCTTTTTTACCTAAAAATTTTGAGAATAGAATACTTAATGTTCTCCTCACATCATTTTAATTGTGTGTGAAAATTTCGATTTGGATTATTTTAAATTCAAAATTGGTGGAGGGGGGTGGTAGTAATACATGGAAAATTTTAATGCTTTACTCCTCGTAATTTAACTGCGAGTTTCCGTAAATGTCTGAAAAGTTCGAGCAACTAAAAAATACACTTATATTAGTAATATTCAAAATGAGAATTAGACAATGTTTTGAAAATGATGCAACTATGAGTAGAAATTCTTGAGAACGATTTATTCACTTCTACTTGGCATTGGTGGTCAGGGCAATGCAGCCGGAAGACGAATTTCATTCACTTCTTGAAATAAACCGCGGGTATTATATTTAGCAACATCGCACTGTGTATTTCACGAACGACGGGGCGATGGGTATAGGGACAGACCAGCCCATTCATATTTCGCGGTGAATTTTCATGGAAAATGCGTGTGCGGAAATGGGGATGGGGGTAAAAAACATTCTGAGAATGTTTTAGTCTGTTTTAGTCTCTCAGAGCATGGGGCATGGGGCCTGTAATTTTGGTTTTTGCTCTTGGAGCATTACTTGATATGTGCTTTTTGAGTACGATGTAAGAGCATTTAGCGGTTTCATACTTTTGTAGAGGGTTTTTTCTTGGTATTCGTGAAATCTGGAATATTTTTTCTAATGCACGAAATTGTGGGTTCAATTATTTATTCGTTGTTCGTATTTTTTTTGTTGCAGGACGTCCGCATCATCAGTCAGTTAGCAGTTCGAGTCTTCACGGCGTACCGAGTGAGTTTTTTGGAATTATCATTGTGAGTCAGGATTTTTATTTCAAGTAAAGCGACGTTGGAATTTGAATTTACAGGATGACTTTCAATTCTGTCAACTGTTTTTTTGTTTATTTGAAGTCGGTTGTAGCTTACTTGTGGACAAAGATCGAGATAACGAAGTTAGGTTGAATGGTATTTAAGTTAGCGCATTTTGAAGTGTCTTGGCTAGGTGTACGATAAGGGTTCGTTTTTTGAGCGTTTAAAAATAGGGTTCCAAGATTTCCGAACTTGGGTTCGGAAATTGTATACAGTAAAACTCGTCTTATTGTCGCTCTTTCCATCTTTGTCGCCTGTTGTATTGTCATAATGTAAAACCGGTTTTTCAATACGACAATACGACAGGCGACAAAGATAGAGAGTGTGATAATTCGACGAGTTTTACTGTACTTGATAATCATTCGGTTTCCGAAATTTTGAATTCTTGGAAGTTCAGTGTTAGAATCATCTCATTTGCAGGTCCGAACCGTCGAATGTTCAAATGCACGAATGCAGAACAACCATTTTGAAATTTTAAACTTGTCCAATTTATTGGATGATTTTTTTGGTTTTTAATTTGGGTTCCTGATTTTTTGAATTTTATCTCCTGATTGGTCAGTTGTGATTAAAAATTTCTTTTTTTAAATCAGTGTTTTGAATTTCATACTTGAAAGTCAGTTTTTCTATTTACATGCCTGGTTTGAAAATTCACGATTCATGTTCACTCAATTCATATCTTCGGATATTGAGTTTATAATTCCAAATCAATAAATTTATCGATTTCAAGTGTTGAAGTTCTACGAAACTCTTATCTATTTCTATACATATCTACACTTTTCAATTCTCCGAGTTGAATCTTTTCCATCTGCGGTTTTAATATCGACACTATCGACGAACTTGAATAAATATATCAAGTCAATTAGTATGTCAGTTAATTAATATATTAATTCAAGTTCGTCAATAATATCGATGTTACAGTCGCAGATGGAAGAATGGAATGATTCCAACGTCTGAAAGATAAACTCGGACGATTTGAATTCGTAGATATGTGTAGAAGTAAGTCATCAGATTTCGTAAAATTTGGATACTTGAAATTGAAAAATTCGTTGATTCGGAATCAGGAACTCAAAATTCGAAAATTCAAATCAAATAAACGAGAATACTAAATTCTGCAGAATTTGAATAAAAAAATCAATTTTTTGTATGAAAATTGAAAATTTGAAAATACTGATTCCAAAAAAAATACAAATCACAACTGACAAATTCATAATGTTTAACGAAACTGAAAAGCTTGTTCGATTCGTGATTTTTCAATTATAATCGAAAAATCACGAATTGAACAGACTTTCCAGTTTCGTTTAACATTATCAAATCGTTTGTACATGCCATGTGATGTACTCATTTTCTCAACAAAAACGTTAAAAGCCGACTAAAGGGAAGTGCAGGAAACCCTGAAGTCGCCAGCAGTAATAGAACTCGAAGTCTTCAGACCCTGTACGAAGCGACGAGATGTTTCTTATTTTTATACCTGCAATCGGAACACGTGTCACGCTATGAGCTTCCGGTGACTTGGCGTGTGCCCTTATAAAAGAATTTACTCGCGCGCTTACACCTACTCGCTCGCTCTCGATACACGCGAGCAAATTAATGCCCCCGCTGAAAGGAACTTGGCAATTATACAGCCAATCTGAGTTCTGACCGGCCGCCATGCCGGAAACACACGTCTCGGATTTCTTTCTCCCCCATTTTTTTTTTCCAATTTCCTCTCGATTCCACTAAAATTATTTGTCAGCGAGTTTTCGATTCTTAAAAAATGTGTCTACGAGTGAAATAAGGGGGGGGGGGGGGCAGCTTCCGTTTCTCGAGTGTCGAACTCATTTTGTGATCGTCAAATGCAATCAATATTAGTCAAATAACATTGACTTCTGAAAATGACTGAAGAATATGATGTCCGCAGACTGATGAAATTCAACTGAGTGACTGTCGAATTTTTAATTCGTGTACTGAATTTCAGTTGTTTTTCCTCGGTGTAGGGATTTTTTCTGCACACGCCCCTGCGAGTGATTGTTCGATTCTATAAATAAAAGCTTTGGCGAAGTTCTTTTAATACCTGCCCGCAAGCTTCTTGCAAGTACCTAACATTGCTTCCTATAAATATCTAACGCGCGTTTTCGCGCATTCCTCGAACGCTTGAGCTGCGGTCGAGCGAATGCTTCGGAAATCGATGAATTAACGCGTAATTATTCGTTACCCGGATCAATCAAGTTTGGATTAACCGCGTTGGGGCGGAACTCGGATGCACTTCTGTTTATTGTTTAACCACACAATGCGGATTATCGCCGTGTGTTGAATCTGGGTAACAACATTACGGACCCATTAGGGGTACATTCAGGCTGATCTGTTGCGTACGCGAGAGGAAATTTCGGTACAGCTTTCAAAATGTGCTTGGATTCCATACACTTACGATGATGAATGTTTTTATTGAAATTTGTTTGGATTTTGTTCATTCTTATGAGAAAGATTTCTTCATCTTTTTGAATCTGAATTTCATTAAGATGTATATTCAATAATCTTTGGAGTGTACGTTTGGAATTTTCGATGTGAATTATTCGAAATTTCCGAATTTATTCACTGTGCTCTATTTATTTTTTCAATTTCACAGTCTAAATTTGTACCATTTCATTCTTTGATTTTTGGGTGCTTTGGGAAATTTTCAAAAATTTGGAAAATTTTTTCGATATTTTTACAATAATTGATGCAGTTCGTAAATTCTCTGAAAAATATGATTAAATCGACTGCATTTGTTTTTCATGTAAATTGAAATAATAAATATTTTTAGTAATTTCTACTCCAATCAGGTTACTACATTGATTCAGTAAAATCGACTGTATATTGAGTTGGTTTATATTGTACTCAATTTATTCAGTACTTTCGACTAAATTCCGATCGTTTTAACTGAACTTTAACTTCACCCTCCCCAAAAAACGTCCAAACTCACCGTTTGTGACAATACGAATTTCGCGGCCCGAAAATGTGGTCACTCGTGGAGCGTTTTGTCGAACTCGACTTTCCGGTTTCGCCGCGGAAGCAAATATTTGTTTGGCCGGCGAAAAAGGCCGGCTCGGAGGTTTATTTCTATCGGGAACGCGCGCGCGGGGTTCGGAGCGATAACTGAGGGAGCGGAAGAAGCAGGGCGCGCAGATGACTGTCACGCTTCTTTCCGCTCCTCCTCGAACCGACCGAATGAACCACCACGGGGAAACGCGCTCGCAAAGCCAGCCCACGCATCTGGAGTAGAAGACTCCGGTGCCGGGGAACAACACAGGACACTCGACACCCTGCGATTGTGTCGGGTCTTCGTATAGATAAATAATATGGTCAACAGAACAATCTGTTTGCCGAGAAAAAAACACCGCCAGTCCCAATTTTGACGAAATTTCAGGCACGATAGATAGTTTTTTTTCTTTTTTTTTTTCATTGTTTGAAACTTTTTTGGCTGTAGGTATTAATGGATTGGATAGGTTGGGAGAGGACCCTTGATATAACGATTATGATATCGAAAGATGTTGAGCTCGAAGGAAAACTTTACATTTTTACGAAGAATCGAAATTTATTATTGGGATTGCAAAATTCATTATGAGGGAAATATTTTGCACAGCTTACATTGTGGTAGCAATTTTGAGCATTTCCGAAATTCTTGGAATTTGTGATTTTTGGGTGAAACGATTACAACCATTAAATTGTGAAATTTCTGGAAATTGTCCAGAAAATTTATAAGTTTTCTAAATTTTTTTTCGAAGTGCAGATTTGTTGCCATTCAGAATTCAGAGTGTCAAATTCATAAATGACGCAAAAATTTAGAGCATCAAATTTGGAGTTCTTGTAATCAACATTTGTAAATGAAAAGATGAGCAAATAGAAAAATTATGTATTTCGGTATGATTGAAGCAATATAATTCTGAAAAATTGGAAAATAATGGACATAGAAACGAAAAATTCAAATTTGAAAAATTTTTTGAATTCAATTACCAAAGATCCAGAACCTCGTATTTTTTGAGTGAATGATTCTAAAATTGAATAAATTCTGGAATTACAGAAATTTGATCTCGTGCTACGAAGACTACCTACTGAAAACTTAGAACTTCAAATTTCCAAATTCAAAAATTGAAAGACTTCACATTCAAAAATTCGAAGATTTACAATTCAGAAAATCCAGAATCATAGTTGCTTTTTCCAAATATGTTTCCAAAATCGAAGAGTAAGAAAATTAAAGGATAATAAAATATTGAAAACATCAATATTCAAGATTTACAAATTCTTGTGAACCTAATTCTAAAATTTAGAATTTCAAAGACTCCTAGAGATTTAAGATTCTTGATGTAAAAAATTTCATACTCAATCAATCCTCGCAACAATTCGAATTTTTGAAGAGTCAAATTTCGAATCTCAAAAAAACACGCTTCAAAAATTAACAACTCTTCAATTTTCCAAAACTCCCAAGAACTAAAGTCTGAAAATTTTACTGTAGAGACATATGTCTACAGTAAATTGCACACATTTTTATACAGTACACTTTTCAAGTTATATACACAAAAATTATAAGTTCATTTAACAGCCCAAGTTTCCCTCACTCGATATACCTACCACACAAAAAACGTGTAATTAACAAGAAGTTGACGTTTTTGCAAAATTTCGATCAATTCAATCAATTTCTCTGATTCTGTATGATAAACAGAATCGACTAAGTTTTTTGTGTACCTACGACAGAATACAACTGGCTAGAGCTAGAGCTTCCACGCACCACTTCCATTCGGGTTACGTTTCTTTTGCCAGCCGGCACTTCTAATCGTGCTTAGAATGTCGCACATCGTCATTTGTTAGCGTAGGCCGTAGACTCCATCGAAACCTCAGATCTTGGGGCCGGCTTTTATGACGCGCACGTTGAGGACGATCCGTGGGAAAAGCTTCGGTTCGGGAAATAGGGGAGTTCTTTTTTCCCCAGTGCAGAGTAATGATTGTGTCAAGTATACAAATCAACGTAAAAAATGACAAGGGCGTAGGTATACACAGAAAACATTTCGTGGAGGTCAAGTAACTTTCGATTTACTGCGAGCAAAATTGGTCTATTTTCGTACTTAATTTTAATTGACGATTGATTTCGAATTTTGGAAAAATATTTTTCATTTTCGAAAAATGTATGAGTATTTTTCAGTATATTTACGAACTTATGTTAATTTTGAGAGTCTTAGAATTTTTGGAAATCTAGAATCACTTTCAGTGGATTTTTAAACAGACCCCTAGTAATTCTAGTTTTTATAAAAACCTTATAAAAAATTTTTATGAAAATTTTTGATAAGGTCGGTTTTATAAAAGTTTTATAGAATTTGCATTTTTTATAAAGTAGTTTTATGAAAGTCTTAGAAAAAAATTTTGTTTATAATAATTTTTTTCCAACATTTTTAAAAATGAGCAAAAATTTTCTAACCTTTTTTGAATCATTTTGCTGATGTGTACACCATTTTTCATCTGTTTATGGGGCTCTAGTTCGAATTTCGTTTCGAAAGAAATTTAACAATTTTTTGGAGGCAGCGGGATTTGAACTTGCGACCTTTGCATCAGAAATCCGATGGTCAACTTTCTTGTCCATCAAAGGTATGGCAATTTGGATGCTTATTTTCAATTTGAGTTGAAGAATTTTTGAATCCTATAGAATCATATGTTTTTATGTTTTATGATTGCTAAAAGACGTTACGAACATGATTTTCTATTCCCTTGTGTAATAAAAACGTATCAAATATTACTATTAGAGAAATTTCTTGTGTAAGGAAAGTTTTTTTTATAAAAATATGAAACTTTCTAATAAAAATCGCGAAGTTTTTGTAAAAATAAAGGTTTCGTAAGAAAATTTGGAGGCTTTCAATTGTTTTTATAAAAAAACAGATGAATTGTATGAAAATGCTGACAGATTTTATGAAAAAATTTTGTTTCATAAAGTTTTTATGAAACCACTTTATAAAAATCGAAATTTTTATAAAACTTTTATAAAGTCGACGTTATAAAAAAACGAATTTTTATAAATAATTCACTGATTTTATAAAAATTGTGCCTGTTTTTATAAAAACTACAATCACTAGGGACACAAATCTATAATTATTTTCAGATCCTCCCAATAATTCAAAAATTTTCAATTTTTCAAATGAATTGTACAGGGAATGGGAATTTATTGACAGTACTTTAGAAATAAATTTTTTGCATTTGCAAAACCTCGGTGTACCGGAAGGAAAACGCTTCAGTTTCCGTCCCGGGCCGAATAGCAATTCCTACTCGAGTAAATTGGTATTCGAGAAGTGATAACTTCACACATCGAAATGACGCGGAGGAAGTGATCTTTACGGGTTCAATCTTGAATACGGAGATAATGGCGCGATGATTTTGGATTCAAACGAGCATCTAGAATACGCTTATCAGGGTTGTTTCTATTCCGCTTGTGTTTCGCGTTCATATGTGAATGCCATAATCGAAGAAAATTCCACCGATTTATATGATTTCTCATCCCCGTATATCCACGAAACCGAGTTCGCATTTTTTCTCCTCGAATATGATACATAGATCGATAAAAATATTCCCGAGTTGAGGGAAAATTGCAATACGAATGCAAAGTCATTTTCGAGCCAAGTTTCGTACTTGAAAATGACGTGAATTCGGAAAATGGGTATTTCCCGACGAGGGAACTGGCACTCGATTACGGAGCAATTTTCGAAATTGAATTTCCCTCGTTAGACTGTTCCTATTTTAGATATTGCGCCTTTCAATTCAACATTTTGATGTAAGATTTTTTTCATTCGAAATATTAGGGGTTTTTATGATGTGATGTATATTTTATTCACGTATTTTCGATTTTTATGCACTATGCTATGATATCGAAAATTGATCGATTTTCACTTTAAATTTTTTCAAGTGGAGATTCATTTAATTTAAGGGAAAATTCTGTAAATTAAGATTGAGTGAGAATTATACTAAAAATGGTGGAATTTCACCCTTCGTAGAGTGACATTTCAACCGAAAAATTATTAAAATTCCACTTTGTTTTTCAGAAAGAAATATGACTCAAAAATGAGTGAGGTTTCACTCATTTAGTCAAATTTTTACTCAAGTTCGATTTTCAGAATGTTCACTCATGAATACTTTCAGGCTCGCAGAGATATTGATAATTACATCACGTCGAAATTTTTCTTGTTTTGATTGACTGCGTGTCTGCGGTAAAATCAACTCTAATTTATTCAAATTACGAAATACTTCGGTTCATTGAATGTGTAAAATTAAGTGTAAAATCTTGATGCAAAATCAGTAGAGTCGACTAGAACTGAGAAGACTAAATTACCAAATACTCTGGTTATCACAACTCAATCACGAACAACCATAAAAATTAGGTAATTTGTACCAAACCTTTTTCCTCAATGTCAGGTGTCCAAATTAACGGCGTATGCATAAAAATCGGGCTTATTTTCGTTTCGCGATGTTCATGTTCACTGCACTGGCACCTTGGAACGATAAATTGGCGATATTTTCGAGTAACTCGCGTCGTAAGAAGCGAAGACTGACTAAAACTAAGGTGTTGCGCTCTTCTTAAATTATATGTCGACGGCTGCGATTCGTATTAGACGAGTTTTCAGCCGCGTGCATGCGTGTCTGTCACGCATGTGCATCCAGGAGTGAGCGAGTCGCATTATGCGCTTCCTTCGGGGGAAGGGCCTTATTTCATAAACAAAGCCGCGCTCACGGCGTTATTCACGGACTTTTCGCTCTGTCTGTGTTGAAAGACGGTTTTTGTTTTCGGAGGAATGACTAGAAAGAACCGGATGAAAATGATGGATGAAATTTGGATAACGGATATTACTTTGGTTGCCCTGAATTCAGTTTTAGGATGTAATATTGGAAAAAAGTCTTTATATTCCGAGTCTTTTTTGTCGATGTTGGAAATTTTGAGATTTTGAGGTTTTTGAATGTTCACAATTTTTTGTGCAACTTGAAATGAAAATGAAGTTTCTAAAATTAATCTTGCATAGAAATAATGATTTGAAGAATTTAAGATTTTCTGTTTGAAATTTTTAGTACAGTTCAGAGTTTTCCAAACACTTTCTCATATTTATTATAGAATTTTTATTCTAGGATGAAAATTCAACATTTTTCCACTTTTCCGAACTTTGCACATACCTATCCAAATATTTGAATTACATTTTTTTTTTCATGGGTTGAACTGTGAAAGATACAACTTTTCCGAATTTTTTATTTTTTTGTTCGATATTTTGCTAAGAAAATTTCCAGCAAAATGTCACTATTTTTCTAGACATGGAATTGTGAGAAACTTAATATTTCTGGATCTTAGAATTTCATTATTTTTGTTTGCAAATCTTGCAAAGTTCCGAATCGAATCTAATTCCAATTGAGTCAAATGTAAACCTTTAAAAACTGGTCAAGTTTCCTTCCGAAATAGAAATTTTGTAATCTATACGTGTAAATGTTTGAAAATCTCCAAATTCGAATACAAAATTCGCAATTTTCAATACTATACATTTCTAGAATGAAAATGTCAAACGAAAAGATAAGATAATCTCGAAAATTATGAAAATTGTTCGAATTCAGATACAAAAATATGAAAAATTCAAAAACTCTGATACGATAGTTTATTATTATTCCAAGATATAGAATTGTAAAGGATTAAAAACCTTCGAATCTCAAAATTTCAACACTGACAAAAAATTTGTCTTTCCGTCTCTTCGGTCTCGAAAAAATCAACTTTTTCAAATATCTTGTCGTGACACTCGAAGGGACACGAAGGGAGGGACTCCAGGATTTAAAAAAATATGACATCGCACAACATAATTCAAGGACATTCTCTAAAACCGTATCTGGGCCCACTTTTTCCCCCCTGAATGTTCTCGATGATGACAAAAAGAAACTTCAATGTTAAACAAATGCACCATGAAAAATTATCATGGACATTACCGTCCAGGAATCGACTGCATACGTTAAACACAGATCGGAACACGTGTCGACCAAATGTCAAAACCCTCGAAACTTTAACGACGATGCGCCGGACGTCGAGAGAAGGCACGAGCTACGCGTTCCCCATCGCAATAAAAAAATTCTAATGGCGCAAAAAGCGGGCCGATTTTCTTCACGTTTTGAATAACTGCATCCGCGCTCGGAATATCATCCTGAAATACTGCCCGGATTAATATTTTGCCGCTCCAGACCGAAATAAATTGAATTAGGGTAACGTGATCATTTCCTGGGGTGAAAATTTGTCTCGGTCGTAATTCGATGCCGGGAAAAAATTCTTTATCGAGAAAAAATACTTGGGGATGGAGTTTCTAGGTGATAGGGAAAGTTGAAATTAGTGAGAGTGAGGAAAATGTAATTGAAAGGGGGTTTAATGGAAATGACCCGGGAAATGGAATTGGCAGAAATTGATTCAAGGTTTAGTCAATTGAATATTTGAATGACGAGTGCTTGATTTGGAAACTGGAAACATTTTAGAATCGTGAATTTCTGACATTTTTGGATCTTTGAAGTCGTACTTCGAAGGCTGTCAAGTTTGAAAAATTTTTTAGTTTGTCGATTTTTGAATGAAATGACCAAATTTTTAGGGTTGGTACTTTCGACATTTTCTGTTTTGTTGTGAGTTGATGGAATTGAGAACTTAAGGTATGCGAAGCCGAGTTTTTGGGATAATTTTGTATGTTTGAATTTTTAAACTCCAAAATTTCTGAAAATTCTCATTATTGACGCCTGAGATGCCAAACATGCTTTGCGTTAGACAAAAGTGGATAGATGTCTTGAGGCGCTGTCACAGCTACCAGAGCGTACGCTGGCGTAGGCACAAGTCGCCGTATCGCTGTTACTACGCTCATTCATTTACGAAAAAATGTGATGTAACACTACTTTATTCGAAAAATACTCGCGCAATAATAAAGAAGTCAAAAAACGAGATGAAAGAGGCATTAAAAAAACCGTCACGAAACCGTCACGGATGTGACGATTTCCATTTCTGAAAATTTTCAGCTAATTTTCTGGAGAATCTTGTCGATCTAACGTTGTTTCATCCAAAAAATACTCGCGCAATGATAAAAAAGTCGGAAAACGAGGAAAAGAAGGCATGAAAAAAACCGTCACAAAACCGTCACAGATGTGACGATTTTCACTTCCTAAATTTTTCGGCTACTTTCCTAAAGATTATTGTCGATTCAACGTTGTTTTATTCAACAAATACTTGCGCCATGATAAAATAGTCGAATAACGAGAAAAAAAGGCATGAAAAAACCGTCATAAAACCGTCACAGGTGTGACGATTTCCATTTTTTAAATTTCTCGTCTAATTTTCTGAAGAATCTTTTTGATTAAACATTATTTCATTCATAAAATACTCGCGCAATGATAAGAAAGTCTAAAAACGAGAAGAAAAAGGTACACTTAAAACCGTCACAGAATCGTCCCAATTTGGACTGTTTCTGTGTAAGCCCTCAAAGTACTACAGTCCATGGGTAACTGAAATCTTGAAAATGCTTTGATTACAGATATGGATTGGGCGTTTTAAAGGTCTAACCAAGTGTTGACAAACTGTGCAATACTTGATCCCTAGAGAAAAAAGTGATGAAACATCTGAAGCATGCCGCGTGTATCGAATGGTAATCGATAATCTATCGTGTAATACGCTCACTTCAATACGATGGTTTAGACGGTTCGTGAGTTGCGCGCAAGTTTTGAATTTTTATCATTGACAATAATTGTTGAAATTATTTTTGTCGATGATAATACATGTTAAAATCATTATTTCTGATTCCGGAATTGATGTTAATTAATGGAAATTGATAGAAATTGATAGAAATGAATAGTAATTGGTTAGAATTCATAAGGATTCATGGGAATTGATACAAATTTATGAAAATAGTTAGAAATGTCTATAGTAATTGATAAGAATTTATGGGAATCGATGGAAATTGTTATCAATCGATGAAAATAAATAAAAATCGAAATAGTTATTGATGGGAATTCATAGAAATTCATAAGAGTTGATGGAAATTGACGGGAATCGTTATAAATTGATAGAAATTGATAGGAATTGATACAAAAATTATGGGAAAGAATAGAAATCTGTAGTAATAATTGATGGGAATTTATGGAAATTAATGAAAATTGACGGGAATAAATTAGAACCGATTGTGATTAATAGGGATCGATGGGAGTTGATGTAAGTTGATAGAAATGAACGGAAATCAATAGAAATTGATATGAATATTCATGGGGATTCATGAAAATTGATGAGAATCGATGGAAATAGAATAATCGACGAGACTAAATGGAAATCAAAAGTAATTGATGGGAATTCATAGGAATCGATTAAAATTAATGGGAATTGATCAGAAATCATAGAAATTGATAGGAATGAACGTAAATCAATAAGAATTTATGTCAACATGAATTCATGGTAATCGAAATGGATTAAAATTCATAGGAATTCATGGAAGTCAATGGAAATTGGTAGGAATCGATAAAAATTGATAGGAGTGAATGGAAACAATAGTACATAACTAACGAGAATTCATGGGAATCGATAGGTATTCATAAGAATAAATGGGAATTAATAGAAATTAATGGGAATGGATGGTTAAATCGACAGTAGTTGATAGGAATTTATGGGAATTGGTGGGAATCGATGGGAATCGATCGAAATCGACGAGAATAAATGGAAATCGATAGTGATTGATGGGAATTCATATGAACTCATAGGAAACGATGGAATTGATAGAAATCAATGGGAAATAAAGGATGGATATTAATAGTGCATGATGGATGAGAATTTATAGGAATTCTTGAAAATTGATGGGAATCAACTG